>JAHHFK020003631.1:0-153268 GCA_024533555.2 Aedes koreicus | reverse complement strand
AAGAAGGGTAAAAAGGGAAGTTGTAGAAATATACTATGTTTCAAATATTCAATATATAAAATGAAGTATTAGACAATTTTTACCGTCAGTTCTGACTATCTCATGCGTCATAAAACGTAACAGATGCGACACTATAGAATGCAAACAGGATCGATTAGTGCGAATTGTGTTTTCCGGTTTTGAACTGCAACGAATTATGTGCAATTATATGCTCTCAAGTATTGTTTTGGTCATATCTCCATGAAGGATTATCCAATCCTAATGAAATTTTGATCAATTATTTAAAAATTTTATAAGTTATTTTATAATTTGGCGCTAACAAAACTAAAATCGGTACACAAATAGCTCAGTATGTAATCGGAGACTACCACTGTTTGATTACTATTATAATAGGCCGTCAAGTACTGTTTCGTTGATATCTTCGTAACGAAATGTCCGAATAAAAAAAAATCAATAGCGTTCTATGGGAATGTTGTAGCTTTCATTTGCCGTCAACAGAACTGAAATCGGTTCACAAATGGCTGAGAAACCGATGTGACATTATTTGTAACGCACACACACACACATACACACACATACACACACACATACACACACACACACACACACACACACACACACACACACACACACATACATACACACAGACATGTGCTCAGTTCGTCGAGCTGAGTCGAATGGTATATGACACTCGGCCCTCTGGGCCTCGGATAAAAAGTCGAATTTTCAAGCGATCTTAATACCCTTCTTTTGGTGTAAGAAGGGTAAAAAATGACAACATCAGTTTAATTTGGATGCAAGCAACAGGACGCAGCCAAAAGTTGGTTGAATACTGCATGCATTTTGAATTGACGGTTAATCATTCGTGTATTTACAATTCTCGGAACAGTATATAGCTACATGGGTAAGCCAAGGCTCATGTAAAATTTCCTTACTTTATATTTTTTATGTTAAAGATATTGATAACTGCTTGGAAAATAGACGCATGCTAAGACAACTTGCAGACGATGCTGTGATCTCCTTTAGAGGTTTAGGTGCGGAAATCTTGCAAAGACCATTGCAAAATTCCCTGGATAATCTGTCCATTTGGGCCAGAAATTTGGGGATCGAGTTTTCACCGCAAAAAACCGAATTGATAGTGTTTACTAGATAGCGGTTCCCAGCCCAACTGCGTCCAAAGCGATTGGGAAGAGACATCACCCAATCTTTGACCTTCAAACACCTTGGAGTCACGTTTGATTCAAAATGCACTTGGAGTACTCACATTGCGTATTTAAAACAGAAATGTCAACAAAGGATCAATTTTTTAAGATCAATTTACCGCACATGGTGGGCTTCGTTGTTTACGTATTGCCCTTGGCTGTATGCGCTCAACGCACAATCCATATGAGCCTGGAGGCAGGAGCTATTCACTCACAGAACCGCTTCTGGGAGCTGTCATCTAGAATACTAACCAAGTGTGGAATCAGTAACAACCTTATGATTGAAAACATCGAAGAAATGCTCAAATTGAGTATCCAGTCTAGATCTATATTAACTATATGTCATCCGATATTAGTCTTCCATGCTATAAGTCTCCTATTGTACGCTACACTTATCACAGTTCCTCCATTGATTATTATCTCTCCATGAAGCAGGCTATTCAAGTAGTTCCAGATCAACTTCAACGTATTTCAACTACCCATAATTTTATTAAAAAGTATCAACATGTCAATTGCAATAGAAGAATTTTCACTGATTGGTCGCGCATTGATGGATCCACTGGTTTTGGAGTCTACAATGAATACTCATCTGCCTTCCGGAAACTTCAGGAACCTTGTTCCGTATATGGTGCTGAGCTGGCAGCAATCAATTTCGCTTTGGGGATGATTTTCGACATGCCCATAGACCATTATTTCATCTTCTCGGATAGTCTCAGTTCTATCGAGGCCCTCTGGTCGATGGAAACAGTGAGGCACTCATCTTAATTTCTTTCAAAAATAAGAAAGCATATGTGTGCGTTGATCGAAAGATCATTCAGGATTATCTTTGTTTGGGTCCCCTTGTAATGTTGGGTGTTGTATAATATTTTATGGTTCAGGTTCATTCGCTTGAATTATTTAGAACAATTATGAATTAGGTTAAATTAGGTTTGATAAGATTTGAATTGTATACCAAATGTAAATATTGACAAAATAGGTTAGGTTAGATTCGCTACAAATTTATTTTGCATATCGACTGGTTTGTGCCTCGGCTAAGTTGAATGCTATAAAAATAGGAAGTGCAACAATGGCTCCAAACTATTAGCGAATTCGTTTTTGATCCAGTTCCAAACTGGATCGGGTATCACAATTGGGTCGGCTTATTGTGTGTAAAACATCAGTGTCTATGTGTTTTTCTGTAACTCCTATCGGATTGAGGTTTGCACTGACAATAAGTTCGGGTGTCGCAGGTTGGAACTAGTTCCAACCCAGGTTCAAAAACGAATTCGATATATGAAATAACCATCTTGACGAAACAAGGAGAAAAGCCAACAGGAATGTTTATTCGCCGTGCGGAGAGATCTAAGAGATACATACCAAAGTTAATTTAAGCAAACGTAGTCTCCGGTCTGTGAAACCGGCAAAGCGCTATCTTTTTGAGATACGCAATTTGTTAAACGTACCAAAACAGCGCTCAGGCGCTTTTTGTGTACGGGCTGGAATTTGAGATCCACGTATTGGGGTTTCTGTGTCAACGATCATCACCAACTTTATCCGTGGAGCACGGATCGCACAATTTGAGCTCGGGAGTCCGCTAAGGCCCGCCTTTCGAGGTAGTTAAACGGAGGGGAGTGAGGTTCGCAAGACTACTGTGCAAAATTTCAGCCGACGCTCGCCAATAATCCGTCGTAATTCCACGAATCGTTACAACCCCTGTGGAAAGGTTACGAGAACGCGGTTTAGTGATTCGTAGCGAAGTGTTGGACATTAAACCGGACCTTACCCGAAATATAGGAGTCTCCCGTAACCCCACTCGGTCATAGCGAAGCCGGGTCGCTTGAGAAAGCGGGCTTCTATATTGAAGGAGACGGTCAATTCCGGACGCTCTCGACGAATTTCGAATCGGAAGCTTTCCGGCCAGCCGCCACTCCCTCCGCATCTGTTATTCGGCCATACTCCCCGAGCTCGTCTACCATCGCAGGATGCCATTTCAGCAGAGACAGCGCTCAAGCTTCGACCCCGCCATCATCATCGGGATTCGTCGCAATCTACATCGTTATCGTCGCCATCGCCATCGTCGCCAGTACCCTGCCGGCATCAGCCTGTCATCGAGAACTCGCCAAAAACCTGCGCAGGTATGTGGAAACTTTTTTCATGGCCATGATTGTTTCCCAGTGAATATTTCCCGTAACCGAATGTTCTGTCCAACCCGAATGAGTCACGAATAACCGGGAAATAAATGTATTTGATTATGTTATGATTTGAAGTACTCAGTTGAAATTCTTTTTCGTTTTGATAGAATTGACTCCTCCTAAAATCCGTTTTCGTTTCCAGTTACGTTGTTTGTTTCAATATCAGGCTTCTCTTCTTCCGTTCCGGTTAGCTCATTCGGATTGAGCGAGTTTAAATTAGGGTTTTTTACTTCGGTACAGGGGGCGAAATCAAGCAGGATTTAGTGGCGTTTTCCTATTTCGTGGTTATTCAAATAGTGTTTGAGCCTTGGAGCTAAAAGCCGTTCACGAGTCCCCTGAGGTCCGGCAAATACCAAACGACGGGTGTCGGGTGTCTCAGAAAGGTCGGGCAAATACCAAACGACAGGTGGCCTCCTGCTTGCAGGAGTGGGGCTAAAGCGATCTTGTTTCAAAAACCTCGTGAGAATTCTCCGAACGGTACATCCTCGCAATGCTCAATTTCAGGCAATGAGAAGGCGGATTCTCTAGCAAAGGTGGGCGCACAAGAAGGCGAGATTTTTGATAGAAGATTTTCACATGATGAATTTTTCCTATTAGTAAGTCAGAGTTCTCTTCTAAGTTGGCAAAACGATTGGACAAGTAATTCTCTTGGGCGGTGGTTACATTCCATTATTCCAAATGTTTCGTCGAGTTCGTGGTTCATAGGGATGGATGTAAGTCGACGCTTCATTCGTGTGATGTCAAGACTTATGTCCGACCACTACTCGCTAGACCCACATCTCTACAGAATTAACCTCGTCGATAGCAATGTATGTAGGTGCGGAGCCGGTTATGATGACATCGATCACGCAGTTTGCTATTGTCCGGATAATGATGCCTCCAGAGCACGACTATTGGATACCCTAATGGCCCGAGGTAGACCACCCTTCCGAGAGGTAAGAGATGTTTTGGGAATGCGTGATCTTCCCTACACGCAAGGGATCTACGAATTCCTTTGTTTGACTGATCTAAGAGTGTAACACTCTCTATTCCAGTAAATTTCCCACCAGCCCCCCTATTATACCCTCTTCTTTGCGGTGTACCCCCCCCCCCAAGCTGTACCCCCCCCCCCCCCCCCCCCCTAAAAAACCCTACTGGAACTGAGGCCTTGATGGTAGCCGCAGCCATGAGCAGCAAATAATAGCTTAAATAAGTTACCTGCCTAGTCCCTTTCAAACGATAATGTGACCCATTAACCTCGAACCAGACCCGTAACGCTGGTAGATCACCTTTTCGTGGTGCGTTACGGGGTATCAGATCTACCCCCGAACCCTAGTCTGAATTAATTCAAACTGGGGAACATATTTGTTTTTGTAGTCAAATGAACATATATTAGTCTTTATTACATTTTATGTTTTGTGAAAAGTGACAATACTCGGATTGAGCAAACCGAGGATGAGCTTGGAATAAGGAAAACATGGTTAGTCTTCATTTATGTGAATTCTCATTTTCTATTTGATGTTCTATAGTTTGAATTGGTTATGACTAGGGTTCTGATGCATGGTCAGTATCGGAGTCATTGTTTGTTTTCTTTGCAATGAATCCGGTTTTGACTGATAAAGGGGCGCGCCTTTGAAGAGTACTCTCACTCCTCAAAGGGTTTAAACAGCGGAAACTCTAAATAAAACTCGATTCATTGCCAACAAAACAAACAATGACAACTGTAACAACACCGAATACTTCATCATTTTTCAATAGTGATGAAGTAACTCGACATGCACTAAACAAAGGGTTTTTTTTTTTTTTTTTTTTTCTCCACGCTCTTTTTTTTGGTATTCCCCCCCCTTTTTTTTTTTTTTTTTTTTTTAATTTTAAAAAAGCCGCCTCACATTTTATATTTCTCTCCCTCAGAGAAATCTAGAATATAAGTGTGCACTTTTCTAATGTTTGTTGGCATTTTATTCAAAGAAATATTCTTGAAATGACAGCAGAAATGTAGGTGAACGGTGAAATGTGGTAAACGTAAATGTTTGTTGTTTTATCCGTTTTCGTTTGTTTGTTTCAAACAGCAATTCAGTTTAAATCATATTAAAATTTGTTTGAAACAAACCATAAGTGCTGGTAGAAACGACCAACAAATATGTTTGTTTTCGTAGCTGTCATAATGTAACAACCAACATTATGGTCAATTCAAGCGAATGTTAGTTTAGCTTACTTAACTGCTTAATTCCCGACAAAGTAGTTTGTTTTAACCAATGTAGGTAGTCAAATTAAACTAATATAATGCTTGTGCCCAATTCAACGTGAAATTCCGGTTAAATGAAACTAGAATATGTTCGCGTTTACCTTTATTTTTTTCTCCGAGCTTACTGAAGTTCGTTTTTTGGTCCGATAAGTATTTACTCTGAGAAAAAATTTATAGTTAACTTTACCATTATTGGCGGTTAGGATGACTATGGCAGTATAAAGGCTGACTAAAAGTAAATTGGTACGCCGCCACTAGCACGCCTCTTGCGCTGGAAATCAAAAATCTTCAACATTGGTTTGTTTACATTTCTAAAGAGAACAAATGGTGCAAGTTTCTTAAAAGTAGTCGATCTCGTTCAAAAATAACGACAAATGGAGCTCGAAAGAAGGAAAAATATTGTACAAAAACACCTAGAAAATAGCCATAGTCCGGTTCCAAGCTAGCTAAAGTGCTGAAGATGCCGAAAACAACAGTTTTCGAGTGCTCAAAACCTACAAGGAAACCCTGAATGTGGGAAGGAGTCAACGGACCTACGAAAAAACTGGAACAAGGGATCGTCAGCTGTGCAGCAAGGTGTTGAGGTGCGTTAAAGCCAACCCCGGGCTTTCGATCCGAGATGTGGCCAGAAGATACAACGCTAATTTTCAAACGGTGCGGAATATCCTTACCAGGAAAGGATACAAGTCGTACAAAGCCAGTAAACATCCGAAACAGTACATGAAGCAGAATTCCGTGTCCAAAAAGCGTGCAAGGCTCTTGTACGATCGTGTTTGGACGAAACACAAGGGCTGCTCTTTGATTGATGACGAAACATACGTCAAACTCGATTTTAAGAAGCTTCGCGCTCAAAAGTTTAACATCGCGGCTGGAAGTGGGAATGTGCCGGGATGATTCAAGTTCGTGTTTGTCGAAAAATTCGCGAAAAAGGCCAAGATTTGGCAAACGATTTTCAGTTGTGGCCTGGAAACGGAACCATTCGTCACATCCTCGACGATGACATCCCAAGCAGTGTTTCGAGTCAGTGTAAAGGGTGATACGGTCAAAATTTGGTCACAGGAAAACGCGTGTAAATCGGTGAAATCGTTTATTTAAAAAATCAAATTAAATTTCTTTTTCAAGTTCAATTAGTATAAAATTCAGGAAAAATATTCAGTTAGGCTTCCGCTTTTCCAAATCCGAATTGCCGGGCCTTACGCTTGACCCCTGCCATCAGATTTTGTACAGCCACCTTGTCCACCTTCTTCGCCGCAGAAAGCCAGTTTGCCTTGAACTGCTGCTCGTCCTTAGCAGTTTTTTTGGTCTTCTTTAGGTTCCGCTTGACAATAGCCCAGTATTTCTCAATTGGGCGGAGCTCTGGCGTGTTGGGAGGGTTCTTGTCCTTGGGAACCACCTGCACGTTGTTGGCGGCGTACCACTCCATGGCCTTTTTACCGTAATGGCAAGATGCCAAATCCGGCCAAAACAGTACGGAACAACCGTGTTTCTTCAGGAAAGGCAGCAGACGTTTATTCAAACACTCTTTCACGTAAATTTCTTGGTTGACAGTCCCGGAAGCTATGAAAATGCTGCTTTTCAAGCCACAGGTACAGATGGCTTGCCAAACCAGATATTTCTTTGCGAACTTTGACAGTTTCGTGTGCTTGAAAATATCTGCTACCTTTCCCCTTCCTTTTGCCGTATAAAACTCCTGTCCCGGAAGCTGCTTGTAGTCGGCTTTGACGTAGGTTTCGTCGTCCATTACCACGCAGTCAAACTTCGTCAGCATCGTCGTGTACAGCCTCCGGGATCGCGCTTTGGCCGTCGTATTTTGTTTATCATCGCGATTTGGAGTCACTACCTTCTTGTAAGTCGATAGTCCGGCTCGTTTTTTGGCTCGATGCACGGTTGTAGACGATACACCCAGCTTATTTGCGGCATCTCGGAGAGATAGGTTAGGGTTTCGCTTGAAACTACCGGCAACTCTCTTTGTCGTCTCAGCGGCTTCCGGTTTTCGATTTCCCCCCGATCCAGACTTCCTGGCTGTCGACAAACGTTCCCCAAACACTTTAATTACATTTGTAACGGTTGATTTGGCAACTTTTAGCGATTTTGCCAACTTTGCGTGCGAGTAGCTCGGATTTTCGCGATGCGCGAGAAAAATTTTGATACGCTGCTCTTCTTGCTTGGACGGCATTTTGACAACTGAAGAGTGAATTCCAAAATCAAAATAGGAGCAACATTCTACACACACACACACCTTCAAAATGAGGGGTGTTCAGGTTTTTTAAATGCAAAATTGAAAGAAATACGTCAAGTTGATATTGACCAAATTTTGACCGTACCGCCCTTTAGATGAATTTTATTTGTTTTGAAAATCATAGATGTCAAAATCAAGAGCGATAAACAAATCAACTCAATATATTTCTATGACTACTCGTTTCTTGATACTCATTAGAGTTTGAGTTTCCAGGGCAGCTTTGTTAAAAGCGCAAGTGATCGTCAAACATCAAAAAGTCATTTTCAATTCAACCAAAATGATTATTTTGAATTATGCCAATCGCATAGTCTTACTGTCTTTTATTATCATAATTACAACTTGTAGTAATTGTATCCTATCGATCTGAGCCTAAAACATTACACATCATGTTCTACAACAAAAGAAACAAATGTTGCTTCTTCATTTGATAGTCAAAATCATCCCCAGTTAGATGAAATTGAATATTGATATTGACAACAGCACAGGCGATGATGAACATCCATCGACGAATGGACAAAACTAAATAACGACTTCCAAGCTCAGCGGTTGATCTGGTCAAGAGAATACTGTCATTTCAAAATTCAAATTTACGAAGATAGTTGGTCTGTCCGTTAAGGCTGTTTTCATTTCAGCTCATTTGAAATTAGATGAATTGATTTTTACCGGCACTGATCCCAAGTTTACATCGAAGAATGCCTGAAAAAGCGTGTATTGCCGTTCATCCGCAAGCATAGGGGTAAAGTCATCGGTGTCGATTTTCTCCACATGCTAATGAATCCCCCGGATTGCCCGGAATTTCGACCAATCGAAAAATACTGGGCAATTTCGATGCAGCGAGTTTGACGAAGCGGTGCGGTAGTTAAGGACATCCAGTAAATGCGGGCAAAATGGAAGAAATGCGCTGATTCCGTGTTCGTTTCTACTGTGCGGGCGCTGATGGGCTCCATCAAGACGCTTGCAACCATAAATGGACGTTTTAAACTTAGTTAATCAAGAATTATAGGTCTTGTTGTGCGTACCAATTTACTTTCAGTCAGCCTTTAGTGATTTTCAACCAACTATGATCATGGTCAAAACAATCATGGAAAAAAATTGATTCAACATTAACTATAATGTTGGAATTGTCCTTCACAGCTCGAAAAAGCAGTGTGAATTTCTGTTCAATATAATGCACATAAATGGAGCGTCACAAAACTTACAAATTAACATTACCTGTCGTGTAAAGTTTTGAGACATTCCATACATTGCCGATAATGTTGTATACAAAATCTCGTCTTCATTACAACTATTTCATGCAAGTTGCTGCTTCGTGTGAAAAGAAATACAATTTTACATGCTCTGATATTTACATCAACATAAAAATTCAGATTTTTTTTCTGTGTTGTTAGCATGACTATAGTCAAGATTGTCGTGATCGTGGTGAATTCGACCATTTTCAAAATTATTGCAACTATTTTTTGCAATAGTCATCTTGACCATGATTCGATTGTCGGTACTACCATGGAATTATTCTCAGTGTAGCATCAGCACCTGATGGCGCCATCTATCGCAAGAGAAATTTACTATCGTGTAGTACATTCTTGCAGACGGCTACTGTCGAAATTGCAGCCGAATCGGTTTTGTTTTCACCGCATGTGGAAGCGGGCGTGTCCGTGGATTTCAGAAGAAACTGGGAAAAGAGAAATATCGGTCGATAAATCGATTCTTGATTTAGAAAGAGTAATCGCGCAGTGAAATCTAAGAGCGCTTGGATTCTGTGGACGGTGACTCTTTTCCTTCGATGACGACCGTCAAAAATTGGTTTAACGAGTTTCAAAGTGGTCGCACGTTGGTTTATAATGAGGTGCCCCGAAAACGGCAACCATAACGTGATCTTTACGACGGTCTTGTAAATGCTGACTAAAAGTAAATTGGTACGCACAAAAAGACCTGTAATTCGTGATTCAATAAGTCTAAAAAGTCCATTTATGGTTGCTTTGGTATACTTTTATCAAAACTTCAAAGTTACAGCATTAGATGGTTACATTTCTGCAGTTCGAAAGAAATCTCGAACCTTCCTCTTGATGGAGCCCATCAGCTTCCGCACAGTGGAAACGGTCACGGAATCAGCGCAATTCTTCCATTTTTTCCGCATTTTCTAGATGTTCTTTATTGCCCCGCCGCTTCTTGCGGATGAACAGCAATACACGCTTTTTCAGGCATTCTTCGATGTAAACATGGGAGGTCATCGTCGAGGATGTGACGAATGGTTCCATTTTCAGGCCACAACTGCAAATCGCTTGCAAAATAATGGCCTTCTTCGCGAACTTTTCGGCATATACGAACTTGAATCTTCCCGGCACATCCCAACGTCTAGTCGCGATGTAAAACTTTTGACCGCGAAATCGATCAAAGTGTTTCGTCAAAACACGGTCGTGCAAGAGCCTTGTATGCTTTTTGGCCACGGAATTCTGCTTCATGTGCCGGTTCGGATGTTCACTGACTTTGTACGACTTGTATCCTTCCCTGGCAAGGATATTCCGCACCGTTTGACAATTAGCGTTGTATCTTCTGGCCACATCTCGGATCGAAAGACCGGGGTTGGCTTTAACGCACCTCAACACCTTGCTGCGCCGCTGACGATCCCTTGTTCCAGTTTTTTCGTAGGTCCGTTGATTCCTTCCCACATTCAGGGTTTCCTTGTAGGTTTCGCGCACTCGAAAACTGTTGTTTTCGGCACCTTCAGCACTTTAGCCAGCTTGGAACCGGACCACAGAGGATTTTCCAGGTGTTTGTACACAATATTTTTCCTTCTTTCGAGTTCCATTCGTCATTTCTGAACGCGATCGACTACTTTGATTAAACTTGCCCAATTTGTTCTCTATAGGAGTGTAAACAAACCACTGTCAAAGATTGTCGATTCCCAACACTGGATGCGTGCGAGGGGCGCACACATTTCATTTCGTCAGCTTTTTAGTGTGATGACGTTCCCACCATCGTCTCAAAGTTGCGTCGTCAAGTATAGTCAGACAACTACAGAATGTTGTCCGATGACCGATGGTCTCCCTAGTGTGGTCAGTATAGACAGTATGGCCAGTATGGTCAGAGATCCTCAAAAAATGATTTCATGACCTAGTTTTGCAAAATCATGAAATTTGATATGTCGCAAGCTAGGTTTTGCAAAAGATTTAGTTATGGCCACTTTTCCGGAGGAGCTCGTATCCCGCAGGACCTCTTTAAGTGGCCAGTATGGTCAGAAATCCTCAAAATGTCTTCTGATGACCTAGTTTTGCAAAATCATGAAGTTTGATATGTCGCATGCTATGTTTCGCATCCAAAAATATTTTGTCCACCATTCCTGGACAGGTACTTACCCCAGTACTCCCACCTTGAAATCCAAAACTACGGATATTTTCCAAATTACCAGGGCAGATTCACAAACTAGGATAATTTTGTGATCTATTGCAAAAAACTGCATCAAAATCCGATGGCTAACGATGGAGTATCATTAATTTTAAATTTGAATTTTTCGATTTCAGAGGGGTTGGGGACGTACGTGTTAAGACCAATTATACACTAACGACCCATATTCACCGGTACACCTGAGATATTTCCGAATCCGGTGACCCGATTCAAAAGTTTTCCGTTTGGCGTTTGTTTGTTTGTCTCAAATCGGCCCAGTGGTTGATGAGAAACGCGCCTAAATTTGCAGCGTCACACACATACACACATAGACATTGTGTACACTCTTCGAGCTGAGCCGAATGGTACATGAAATTGGCCCTGTGGACCTGTAAGAAGGTTAGGAGTAAGGTAAGGTTGTAAAAGTAGGGGTACATATTTATGTAGCGCATAGCAAATAAATTAATTTTCGTAAAGATGGTCGACCAGATCCATCGAAGTGTAATGGAAGTTTACGCATTTAAGAAGGTTTATACGTTTATGTGTGCCTCACAGTCGGGATAATCGCTAATTGTTTGGTCCTGAACCTGTTGAATTTCTCCAATTTTTTTGTTGAATCAACATAGCGGTATTAACAATATCAATTTACGTTATCATTCAGTATGACACTTCAGTTCGAGGGCCACAGTGTAGCCTCTTCATGTGAACAATTTAGAGGAATGTTTACCTCCTTGGTTTTGAAAACCAAAAGATGTTCTCTCGACGAATCTCATTCTTCTTTACTTTGATAGGCCAATGTGCGGACACCAGGCGTTTCAGTGTTTTTTTGGCCAAATGAAATCAGCGAGCCAAATATGTCAATAAGAAATGTGTTTGAACTTTTAACAAAATCTCGCTTATAAATTTGGAGTCCATCTGTATCAATAAAATTTCACTTGATTGTTAAGATCCGTTTGAGAAAACGGGGCAGAGTGCTACTAGGACAAGAAACTGGGTCTGCAACTCAACCCCTAGTATTTTTGGATTGTGTTAGACCGCTATTGTTTGCTTGTAAAGAACATCACATTTTAGCAAAGCATGGAACAGCCTGAAATATTAGTAATTCTAAGCAAAATAACGCCTTCCTCGACATAGAACTTTTCAGCATTAGTTCAAGCAGATTATCGATGCTTTCTCATCCATTATGGAATCCATCTGGCGTGGGTGCATTGGAAGGTTCCAACTACCCACACGGGTAATTTAACCTAGAGTGAGAGGTAACAATAGTACAATACGTAGCCAATGATGCAACAATGATGTCATCATCGAAGCGTAAACTACACCCACTAGCAAGGTTAGCATTCTTCGGAAAATACTACAGGCAATTATTGGAAACCGCATCCGCTGGCGTTAACATTCCCGTATTTTAACATGCCACTATCATCGGACAGCAATACACGAAATCTTGTTACCAATTTGCTGCGTATCCGAACATTGGCAGCACCTAATTACCGATTCTATTTATAGCCGCAGCGTTTTCGGTTTCATTCCAATATAAACAAACCCGCGCACGTTCGCCCTTATTGCAGGTTGTTTCCAATGTCGCTAAAACAAAGACCATTCAGAAAATCGAAACATCGCAGCATCTAATTTATCCGAGTACCTGTGTGTGCTGTTCCAATAGGGTGAAAGGCTTATATTACAGATAGATTCGAATGATAGAGCAATCTCTAGCATCCAACAACAAGATAATGTAAAGTGAAACAGTGTGTAGATCTCTAAATGGCATTAAGCAAAAAAGCAAAAATTTCACCTTCAAATTGAGCCTTCTGTTTGTTCGATTCGAACTGCTTCAGCGTGTTCATTAGTAAGTCCCTTTCGTCTTCGTTGAGGCGGTACACCAGATCGTGAAGCTGCTCGCGTGTCAATGTGGATGCTGCTTGCGTGTAATCCCGGCTATTATCTACACCCACCGATAACAGCAGGATAGCTCTGTGACCGTTATTACTACTAAGTCTGCTCAAACTGTTCCTACAGGTGTTCTGATTCAGGCTGCTGCTGATTCTGCTTCTTCTGCTGCTCATACTGCTGAAATCTCTCTGTGGAGGCACAGAAGATCCACAATGGAACATTTCCTTCACCCGTTCTCCACAGACGAACTTTGCGGACACTGTAGGAACCAGAGTTCCCGCGGCATATCGCGTGTATTGCTGAAGCACTGTGTATGATACTCGGGTTAATGACGACACACTTGCACTCATTTTCCTTCCGTTTGAGAAAACACAATTATTTCCAATGTTTCTTCTATTCCTTCCACTGATTTCTCGGAAGCTAACTTTTCACACACAATCCTTTCGACGTAGGAAAGGTCGCTCTCGATTCAAGCAAAACGAGCAAAACACTCTTTGGGCCACCGCTACAACACCAGCACCAGAAATTTTCTTATCACTTCACTAGTCAAGGTAGAGCTGATAACACCCCCCAAGGTTTCGTTCGGAACCGAAGACGACAACACTCACGCAGGACGTCCGGAAGTGAAAGAGAGACTCGACTCCACGCCGCGAGAACAAGAACACTACTGAACAATTGGGTTGAGTTTTCCTCTCGGATTTTCCTTGCACCAAACAGCTTCACTGTTGGGATGGTTTTTTTTTTGTTTGCTTATTTGTTGTTTTGACAAACCATGGCAATCAAAACATCGAGCCGTCATCGATCCGGGTTGCAAGCGAACACGTCCACTAAAACATTTAGCTACCAAAAGATGGGATTAATTTTAAGAAGCGCGCTCTGGCGGCGAATAGTAAAATATTTATTGACGAGGGGTTCCTTCGAGGTTAAAGCACTGACAAACCGACATGTCACTTGATTTTCAATTTATGCTAGAATAAATACCGGTCGATTGTTACTAATAGAATTAGTTCATGCCTATTTGAAACTGTGTATTCGATTAAGCGTAGGAAATGTGTACCCATTCTGTACCCCCGCACTCTTATGATAAGATCATGCAGCAGCGTGTGTGTGTGAAGTAATTGCGAAATAATCTTTCCTCTGCGTCCGCATTTATATGAAAACTGTAAACAAGCAATTAGATGTGTACCTCATCGAAAGTAAGACCAAACTTCCTTATAGAATAATCATAAGTTGAACCTTATATCATAGAAAAATATACCAAGCGTGTATTTTCATTAAGTAACCTATGACATTTTAGTGAACTTATATGAAATTCTTTCAAACACCAAATAAATGTCATAAACGGTCGTTTGCAAAAACCAATATTCGCTAGAAGTGCCTCGCCCTATTTAATGGGTAAACTCCATTTACTCATTCATGGGTAAAAGCAGTGTATATCACAAAGTGGGTATTTATTCACCGGTGGCAAAGAAGCCAGGTAACCCCCAAATGTGTAGAAAATCACCCACTTTTGCATATAGATTATTCATCAGTTTGGAAGATTATAAATTTATGGTATTCATGGTACTAAATAAATGGAATACTTGTTTTTATTCATGCCTTTTCTGGAAAGTTTCGGAAACAACGAATTCATCAACAAATCAATATTTCTGCTTCCAACTTCTTTCTCAGTGCCTTCATGTTCCGCGCACACAAAACGATTATTAACGCAAGTTTTACTATCGACGATCTGGAAGCATAATTTTGAAGCATTGGATTACTTATATACAAAAAATATCATTGCTTGCTTTGTTCCGAGAGTGTATAGTTTTTAATATTATTTTAATTTCTATAAAAAAAAAAAAAACTGAAACAAGCTGCGCTTTCCACCAACGCTACACCAGATACGCTTAGTTTTTGAACTTTTTTTCACCAATCAATGTGTAGAAATACAACCATATTTTTTATTGTATGAGATTTTCTCCTCTAATGGGTATATTTTTACCTATTGCATTATCGAGAAATCCCATCATTTTATGACAGATAGGAATGCTATTTGAAAATGGGTATTTTTTTACTCATTAATGGGTTTTCGCAAACAACCGTGTCGAAGTTACGGGTGACAAGCTATCATAAGATATGCGTTGAGTTTTTAATCACCAGTGTTGATGTGAAAAGCTGGGCTTCAAATAGTGAGTTGACAACTTAAAAGGAAGGTGCGACCGTCCTCTGGTCCTCACAAGTTCCAACCTCATGCCTCTATGAGTCATATGGTCACAAAAGACTACCAGCTGAAACATGGAGACGCTGTTTGGCGTAGCCTGAGCAATGTTGTCGTTTTGACAATAGTGAAGTGAGGGGGAGCAACTAAGGGCATCTTCAACGGCGATCCAAACCGTGGATTGGATTTATTTTTTAGACCAAACGCAAAAACATCGGTGCACCGGTGTGATAAATTTTGTTTTATACTGGATCTATTTTGCTTCATTTTAAAACTAGTTTATGTTCTGACCTATTCTTGCATCAATTTGGAACAAGAAATGAAGATTGGACTCGGAAAAAAATGCGACACTTTGTTTTGGGTGTACTTTTTATCGGGTGAGGCATAACGGAAGGAGAAATGCGGTCAGAATGGATGTTCTGATAGTAATCAGGTTCACAAGCGTGTCGTGAAAGCGTTTTAGCGGAATCCCAAAGCTTCGGTTAGGGATGTGGCCAAAAATTGAATGTGTCCGAGTCTTTCGTCCAGAGAGCGGGACGGGGCGACTGCATATGTACAAAGTGCAGAGGGCTCCAAATCGTGACGAACGGCAAAATGCGGTGGGAAAGTCACGGGCCCGGGTTTCCTGGTGTTTTTTATTAAGTGAAAGGCCTACAGAAAACATTTTTAACACGGAATTTAAAATGACCGAAACTACTTTGGAACTATCCAACCGATTAGATATCTTTTAGCAACTTCGGATTCGGAACTCAACCACTTTCTCAATGGCATGCAGCATATCAAACTTCATGATTTAGCTAATCTAAGTCATCAGAAGACATATGGATAATTTTTGACCATACATATCATATCAAACTTTATAATTTTAAAAAAATAGGTCTACGGATGATATTCTTAGGATTCTTGACCATACTGGCCACTGAAAAGGCCCCGCGGGATCCAAGTTCTACCGAAACAGTGGCCATATTCAAAAGTTTTCCAAACCCTGGCTTGCGACATATCAAATTTCATGATTTTGAAAACTTTGTCTTCGAAGGAAAGTGTCTGACCACACTGGCACCATAAGAAGGCCCTGCAGGATCCAAGTTCCTCTGGAAAAGTGGACATATTCAAATCGTTACCAAAACCTGGCTTGCGACATATCAATCTTTGTGATTTTGCAAAACTAGATCTGCAGAGGATATTCTGAGGATTTCTGGTCGGACGATATTCAAAAAGAGCATGAAGAGGACGGATGGATTACAAATGTGAGGCGAGGTCTTCTTTGTTCAATCGATCCTACGAGCATAAGCAGTACGATAAAGTTTCCTGGAAAATGCTTTGGTTGTTCTCTGAAGACAAAGTTTTGCAAAATCATGAAGTTTGATACATCGCAATCCAGCTTTTGGTTACGATTTGAATATGGACAATTTTTCGGAGGTACTCGGATCCCGCAAGGCTAGAGTGGCCAGTTTGGTCAGAATCCTCAGAATGTCCTCCGCAGAACTATTTTAGCAAAATCATAAAGTTTGATGCATCGCAAGCCAGGTTTTGAAAACATTTGAATATGACCCCTTTCCGGAGAAACTTGGATCTATCAGGGAACTCGGATCCCGAAGGGCCTTTTTTAGTGGCCAGTATGGTCATAAATCCTCAAAATGTCTTCTGATTACCTCGTTTTGCAAAATAATGAAGTTTTATATGCCGCATGCCATGTTCCGCATCTAAAAATATTTTGCCAACCAGCCCTGGACAGGTACTTACCCCATTACTACTTACTTTGGAATCCGAAACTTCGGATATTTTCAGAATAGCCAGTGCAGATCCACAAACTAGGATAATTATGTGATCTATTGCAAAAACCGCGGAGTATCATTAATTTTAAATTTAGATTTTTCTTTCTCAGAGGGGTTGGGGTCGTAGGTGTTAAAAGTATTTTTTGTTGTTGGATAAACTAGGGTTGAATATGTGCATCGTATAATTCTTTTTCTTTTTTGTTTGTTGTTTTTACGGGACTTCAACGAGGCGATCATTCGTCCCGAGCGTGGTTTGGTGATATGTATGTATTGGTTTGTACAATGTACAGTGATGAATATACACCAGCAAAAGAACGTGATGCAATTGTTACAAAAAATATAACGGGAGAAGAAGAAATACGATTGTACTGTGCCTTGAAAATTCACGGTAAGGAAAAAGTTCGGTGCACTTGTGTGTAAATTTCTGCTCGGGATGATTTTATTTTTGCAGAATGTCATGGCATTTTCAATTGTAAAATTTTTTTCATTCCTTGTCTTCACTTTGGCCATTATGAAAAGTGTCAAATGTTATCAAAAAAATGTTGAAATCAAGTCCCCGTACCACCACTGGTCAGGGCTATGATAATCGTAGTCGTGTGAAGTTAGTAGATATACCAATGACTTAACGAATACAGATAATCACATGAAAATAACATTCAATTTATGTGCCAGCTTTTAAATACAGGTTAACGTATGAAGAAAGATTACACGCTTCACTTTAACATGAAAATTGAAATTATGCTCAGGCTAATTTTAATTTTTTTTTCTGGGTACGTTATAAACATAGGCCGATGGAATGACGATCAGTCTTTAAATGGCAACTTTCCGGAGATATTGTGCTGGTATTAGGTTGTAGGGCTTCAAATGGCGAGTTGACAACTTCAAAGGAGGGTGCGACCGACCTCTCGTCCTCACATGTTCCTACCTCACGCCTCCACGAGTCATATGATCACAAAAGACTGCCAGCTGAAGCATGCAGACGCTGATTGGCGTAGCCTGGGCAATGTTGTCATTTTAACAATAGCGAAGTGATATATTAAATATATTCAATGTACGTTTTAGTCTAAAATGATGATTGAAAAAATAAGGATATAAATAAATAAATAGAATTACTTTCATCAGTTGAGTAATAGTCAGGTTTTCAACACACTTAGCGCAACGGAATTTGTTGCCGCAATGACAGGCCAAATGTCTCAGTCTTTTACAGTTGGTACAATTATATACCCTCGCTATATAAAGGCACACCGGGAAAAAAGCTCCACCCAATTTTACCAAGTTTGGGAGAACAGAACCAACGAAGATCACCAGAAGCGAGTCGGAAAGTTGATTAACTTTTTTCATCTGGCAACGATGCTGAATGAAGTTGCTTTATGACAATATAGTTGCAAGCTCACGAGCAACCTTAGAGCTTCTCGAAAGTCAGACTCGCATCGGAGACAACGCCATCGATCTTCACATCTCATACTTAGTGATGTGATGTGATGTGTGATAAGAACCCACCATCAGTGCAAGGATTACCTAAGGCTGCAGGACTATTCTCCGCAGGTTGTTCAAAGAGAATAGCCTACGTGATGGCTTCTTGTAGCAGGGTCAGCCGATCTCAGTGAGGACCTTCGGAAGACTACGGCCAGAAGGCCACGTGTCTTCGCATGACAAGGGACTGGCGACTCCACGAACCCTTGTCCAGTCAACAAATCCTTCGACTGCCTTAGGCCACCCCCCTTGGGCAATCCCCGTTATATAGTTGTTAAAGGAACAGTGGAAATGTTTAGCATAAATGACTTATAAAATAAAAAAAAATAAAAAAAATGTTAAGACATAAAGATTCAATTAACACATTTTATTTGTTTTTATTTGCACTAGTAAATGTACTGGGATATTGCAAATTTATACTGTTCCTAATAATATAGTTGTGGGCAATAAAATGAGGAAGGATCTTACCAAAAATTTACATTTCAAATAACTTACCATAAAAGCATATCAGTCTCTATGTTGCATGATAAAATCAAGGGATACTACTTTCCAACGCATCTTCCGCTGCATGTTATTCGTATAGGACTAATTTGCTTTTATAGACTGATCCAATATGAATGGATCAAGAGCATAACTGCATATACTGTGCTGGTTTTTACAAGGTCTCACTCTTCTCGTATTGAAAGACATCATGAAAGACTCAATTGCTATGTATACAAATTTCAACTTGAATAATTTACATGGAATTTTACACTATACAAATTAAATTACTTGACTATGTAAAGAGCAGCTACAGTAAGTCAATGCGCTTCCAACCTTTCACTTACCGAAAACCCAACTTACCTCTTGTTGCATTATTAAATCCTCGTAAGTTGAAATTTAAAGTGACAGTAAGTGTAGTGATAGTTAAGTAATAGCAGCAATTCACTAAAATCTCGGTTTGAGGTATCCTGAAAAAGTTTGTTAATTATTGAAATTTAAAATTATTTACTCAAACTGGTCACTATTTGCTGCTTGATACTGATTTTATAACCTTATCTATGAAGTAAAATCATTAAAATGATAAATTTATGAAGTAAATTATCAATAAATAATAATATTGTGAGTAATGATAAAGTAATGACAAGGATTGAACTGTAAATCAGACAAAGCTAAATGAATACAACGCTGTATGAATCATATCCTCTCGAATTTGGTATAATGTTCATTTGCAAAACGGTAATGAAAAATACATTCAATAATAATTGCAAAAGCCTATCACTGACTCTGTTGCCACCTTCTGACATCTAATGGATTGTTACTGAAAAATAATTAAAAATTAGATATTTATTATTATCCTCCTAGTCCTGGAAATGCTAAAACAGTATAGATCATTCCAAAAATCAAAGATGAAATTTCAATAAAAGCTATTATTTTATAAGACATGTTGTAATATTTTTTCTTCATACTGTTCTAGTAACATTTCAAAGATAGCAATTGGAGTAATCGAAGAGTCCAGTTTGATGATATCTGAAATAAATGGCTAATTTAATAATAATACCACCCAACAAAATATTTAAATGTAATCCTTTACCGCTTAGAAGCACATGCCAGTCTTTTATGAATTTTGTGAAAATAATTTTGTTTTCGTCTTTTATAATTTCATGAAAAATAAATTGAGCCTTTTATGCTTGTCATGTTGCTCCAGGGTCTTACATGGTTTTGGAATGCAAAGATGATTCTAAAACGTGCTGAAATTATTATAAAATGAGAATGGAAAATATACAATAGGATTTAAAGGTACACGATCTTCAGTCGCACCTCCTTCGCTATTGTCAGATTGCACATTGCCCGGCTACGCCACCACGTCTCCATGTTTCAGCTGGCAGTCTTTTGTGATCATATGACTCGTGGAGGACGAGAGGTCGGTTGCACCCTCCTTCGAAGTTGTCATTTCACCATTTGAAGCCCTCTTCACATCTCATACTTAGTATGCAAAAAAAAATTATCCACACCCTCAAAAATTAATATTTTTGTTTTTCTAGTTAAAATCAGTTTTAATTGAATAGTGTTCCTCCATGATTTATCAATTTTGTTTATTCATCACATTTCCATTGAAAATACGGCGTTTATAACTTTTCTTGCGATTTTATGTGATGAATTATGCAAAAAGGAAAAAAAATTACACAAAAAATGTTTATCCACCCCCAAATGGATACTACGATTTAAGCGTGTTTTACAGTGTTTTAGTGTGTATTCTGCAATTTTCTCGAATGTAAACATTGTGTCTAGCTGTCATTTAGTGCTCTTGAAGTTTTCGTGCTCAAAATTTCAGTTTCGTGTACAAAATTGGATGTTATTTTGCTGCAAAATGCCCAAAAAGCACAAATTTCGATCAGCATCCGAAATGTGATTATTGAGCATCACAAAACTGGCAAAATCTACCGTGATGTTACCGATTTTGTCCAGCTTCTCATTGATACGGTCACTAGGATTGTGCAGATCTACAAAAAGCGTGGTTCTATCTCAACAGGTAAACGGTCGGGGCGTCCTTCAAAGACAACTGACCGAATTTACAGAACTATCGTGAAGAAGGTAGAGCTTGACCGAGGACTATCAGCTCCAAAAATTGCGAAACAGATTGAAATCGAGTTTTCCATTCAACTGACATCACAATCCGTACGAAATCGTCTTCATAAGAAAGGTATTGAGGGCAGAGTAGTACTTAAGTAGCCATGGTTGTCCGCAAAAAATATCAAAAAAATATTGAAGTGGGCCCAGGACCATATTTCATGAACCAGTCATGACTGGAGTTAGATAATTTTGTCAGACGAGACGAAAATAATGCCATTCGGGTCTAACAGTTTCACAAGAAAATGGCGGCGAATCGATAAAAGTTTAAAAAAGGAGTGTTTGCGGCTACAATCAAGCATGGCGAGTGGTGAGTTACTTTACCAACAATGATTTTTCAACCAACTGAGCATGACTTTGATTTTTTTTTTCTGCAGGTAGAGTCGTGGTGTGGGGATCTATGGCTACATCTGGCGTTGGAGAACTTGAGTTCATTGATGCAATCATGACCAAGGAGGTTTATTGGGAGGCGTAAACTACCAGCGCTGCACAAAAACTAAAGTTGGGGCACAGAGTTGGGTCGCAGATCTCCGTTCCAACAAGACGGAGATAAAGAGCGCACATCAAAGCTGTTTTTGCAGTGGTTCAAGGAAAAGCGTATCAAGGTTATGGAGTGGCCAGCACAGTCTCCCGACCTTAATCTGATCGAGCATCTCTGGTCAATTTTGAAAATTAAGGTTCAGGAGTAAAAACTAACAAGCATCCAGCAATTGCGGCAGGTAATCTCAACGCGATGGGACAAAATCACCCCGGAAACAACTATTAAGGTTGTTAAGTCGATGCCACGACGATGCCGAGCAGTTATCGGAGCCAAAGGTGGTCATACAAAGTACTTAAACTGTGTGAGCCAGCGGGGTGGATATACTTTTTTTGCGTTATTTTTTAACATTTTTTTTAACATCATGTCTCAAATGCAAGAGAATTTGTTTTTAACGAAGGACAACGTCTCTCTTTTCTATACCGGGTGTCATTTCAAAATTTTAGCGTTACGCAAAAATGAAAGGTTTCTGAGCGTTAATAACTCTCATTTGACTGAACAGAATGACTACATTTATACACCATTTGATCATAAAAACTTAAAAATGTTTTAGATTGAAATTTTAATTAAGTGCTATTAGTATAAATAGTTAAATTTTGTACTTAAAATGACCTACTTTTGCTCCCATACAAATCTGTATATCTGTATATGGTTTGCCTTTTTTGGGTCCTCAAAAATGGGTAACAAATGGTTCCAATTGACTTCTTCTTTTTATTTCATCTCGTTTCATTCCATGTTAATATAGCAACAGTCACACCACTCAGCTGCAAAATCATTTTGCTTTGCTTCCGGTGTCTGGTTTTATAATTCCCTCTTATAAAATTTGCTTTGTACTGCATTCTCATGCCTCTCTTCTTTGTAGCCAGTGCTATCAACACCAGTATAAAGCACACGATTTGAATCAAAATGATTTCGTAGGGACATTCAAGTTCGATTGAGCGGCACATACGGTTGTGTTTTTCGCTCCCTCGTTACGAAGATTTTTTCTCGTTTTTTTTTTATCTCATCCGTTTTCTCGCGTGTCTGGCTCCCAAATTATTGCTTGCTCTTGCTCTCTACAAACCAGAAGGAAGCGCTGCAAAGGTTCACAAGTTTTCCCGGTCGACCTATTGCCGTGACAATGGGTTGTAAAAATCGAAAATCCACGCGGGCGGCATGCACTTCCGAAGCTTTACCGGAGCCGGGCACCTCCCAGCGGAAAACGATGTTTGTGACAACTAGGTTACTAGAATCATCCCAACTATCTTGCCGTCGGCCATTCACAGCGACGAGGAGTTTATTAAACTACTATCTGGATTGAATACAGCACATAATGATGGCACATTATTTGGCCAGCTAAATAAACTTAAAATATAAATTAATATCTTAGGCGTGTCATAACCATCGTCCTTTTCAGGACGACTAATTCAATTTTACAATAAAAAAGATTTTGAGTTGTTTAAGTGAAATGTTCCTGATTTATCCTGAGCAACCTTTGCATATTATCAAAAATAGCACCTTTGGGATTATTTGAGGCATTCAGTCGAATGTTATAAATTCGACAGAGTTTCTCCATTAAACTCTTATTGATTTTTTTTTCATTAAACTGAACTGGAACTGCCTCGGTTGGTAGAAAAAAAATCATAAGAAGAGCCGGGTCAAGCAAAATATTAAAAAACATTTTAATTTTAATAAACCATATGTGTTATGATATGTAGGTATAAATAAGATGATACCATTATTACTATACACCCACGTGGTCCTACGTGAACCTCGCGGTATTATCCTTGATATAACCCACCTCTATTTTTTTTTATTTTGAACTCGCATTATTTGGCTTTATTTTTACATGAATAATAATAAACTGAATAACAATTAACGATGTTCTAATTTTCTGGTGGGTTTTTTGGAAGAAATCTAATTTTTCACTGGGGGTGGATAATCTTTTTGTTTGCATACTGTACATAGTATTCGATATTAAATACTTCATCGTCAGCAATTTTATTTGCTATTTCATATTTCGGCGCTTCTACACGCAGTATTTTGAATCTTTTTTTATGTATCGGGACACCATGATACTTACGCACCAATTCTTTCAAAATATCGAGCATTTTTAAAACAACCGAAGGTCCCATTGAATATGGATGGTAATGAATTATGCGTGTTTCTTCGGCCTCCGCAGAGATCATAATTATGCACAAAAATAACAACGATCACAAAAAAAAATTAGTGGGGGGTTATATCAGGAATATAACCGCAAGGTTCATGTAGGACCGCGTTGGTTTATAGTAATAATGGTATCATATAATTGATACGTATCATTACACTTCTTCATTATACTTCTTATGAATTTGGCTCCATACTGTACTTCAGTGATCTTTATTTTTCTGGGCCATGCTATTCAACGCTAGTATATAGCACGCGAGACGAACAGAAATGATTTCATAAGGGACGAATGGCCAGTTTTAGCGGCCCGAAATTTTATCATTTTACTAGGTAGACATGGAAACCATAACTGTCCGATTAGTCGGTCTTGCATGACTCTGTCTCCTATACCATAACCGGGCGGACTGAGGCGGGTGAACAAAGTTTTGTCCGAACCACACGGTTAGAGCTCGTGTCGAAAACTGAGACCATTTCGGATCATCTCGCGTGCTATATACTAGCGTTGATCAGGGTTGCCACATTAGTTTTCGTTCCCATCTTTAATTTTTGCCAAAAAAATCTTTTTTATCTGTGTTTAACTTCAAATTTTGTGTTGTACAAGGAATACAGATCAGTATACGAAAGATACATGTTTTCGGGGGAAAACGATCATTGCATTTAAGTCTTTCTGACAGACTAGTTTTGACATGATAATGAATCATGAGGTGTTTGTTTCGTTTACTCAAAGCTCCTTGATAGGTGAACAGAACTGGAACGGAATTAACAATCAATTATTGTTATGATCCGTGTACATTAGCTTGTTGAATTAAGAATTTAGTTAATATTAGCTGATCGATTCCTCCTTTCTTCCTTTGGCCTCCATGATGTCCGTACTCAGGCGGTTCCGAATTTTGGACTTATTAAGATTGTTTTCCGAGAAAACTCGCTTCACTCCTGCAAAAGAACGCGGAATTAGTAAAAAGTTCGCAATGAACTTTCTTAGCAAGTGAAAAGCCAGCTTCCCATCAGACGTTTTCTTCAACAAGTTTCGAAGTCTTCTGATTCTTCTACATCGTTGTCTTTGCAGATGGTTATCGTCCTCAACTCCCGAAAATCATGTTCAATGGCCTGTTCCTCACCGCTTTCAAAGAAGTTCGGATATTCTTCAATAATCGAGTTGAACTCTTTCAAAGGGCGCAGCTTCGCCGTTATATATTTTCGACTTCTTACGAAGATGTTTCTCGAAATCTGAAACCCCTAAATTCGTCAGGTGTTTAAGGTAATCATCCACACAAAAAATTGCAAGGAGCTCCATCAGCAAGACTTCAGCTGATTGCACATCTTCAGGAACTCCATATCTTTTGACTGGAAGATTCGATTCGCTTTGATGATAAGAGACAATACGATGCTTAACAATAAGAGTAATAGCTGCGTCATCGGGTCATTAAGATGGCAACAATAAAACCGTTGTCTCAGTTTGATTAGAACGAGAAAAACAACACGAGCTCCGAAAACCGTTCCATATTCCATTTGACAACTGACTCCAACGATATCCATCTAGTGGCAGACGGATGCATCTGTGTCATCTGCAATTTCTTGGATCGTTTGAGGCTGCAGGACAAGTAACTGCAATCATTTGTTCCAGATACAATGGCAGTTTTTTGCATGCGTTACTTGCACAAAGGGCCAAAAAGTGGCAAGTACATTTGATAATTATCAAATGAGGACAGTCACGTTTCAGCAGCTTCTTGATGGATCGATCAGAACCCGTCATTACCGAAGCTCCATCTGATCCAAAGCCCACAAACCTTTTTTTTTTTGTAATCGGTGCCATCGATCTGCAACTGTTAATCAATTGCGCAAAATATGTATAGGTTTTCGCACTGCAAGATTATATTAAAGCTAACAAAAAATCACGTAGAAATAAATATGCTTCCTATGGCAAAAATTACTATCGAGAACATTATTCTAGCTTCCCAAAATTCTTCTGCACAAATGCATAAAAATACTTCTAAGTTAGAAGAATAGTATTTTTGTAGAAATCACTGCAAGACATTCTGCCGAAATTTTCGCAGCAGAACTTAGAAACAAACACTTCTCCAGCGGAATACCTGAAAAAGATTGAAACAATATCTGGAGAACTATACGTAAGAATCCTTGCAGGCATCCTAGACAAAATTTGAAAAATAATTCTACAAAAACCTATTGAGAAATTTTTTAAGTTAAGAATAAAATAGATGACATTACGGAACTCAGGCAAAAAAAAAACTTCTTAGATTTCTCCAACAAATCAGGATTTTCTCCAAGAATTACCTCAGGAAAAATGGGTAGTTTTTATGTAGTTCTTTCAGGTGTCCTCCAGTGATTACTTTAAAATCACAAAACTTCACAAGATCAGGGATTCCACCAAACATTTCATCAAAAGAAAGTTTTGAAAAATTACCGATGCAATGTCAGAAGAAACTCCTGAAAGAATCCCTGGAGGAATGCCTATAAACGTCTGAAGAATACCTATAGAAACGCCAGACGGAATATCTAAAGGAATGTCCGAGAATGGAATTCTATGAGAAATGCTATGAAATTTTCTTGAAAAGAGGTGGTGTTACCGTCAACAACTGCGAGCAAGCGAACCGGATTTCAAAGTTTCCTAATTACCTAGTGTTTGTGTTAAGTTCAGCGTTGACAAGACCGTACCCCCCGTACTACAATGTTCCTGCGTCGTATAGAGAAAGTGCGAGAGCTAGGATTACGGAAATGGAGAACGTGGCATCATAGAGCGAGTAACAACAGCTCTAGACTGATTTAGCGGCATGTCGGCGGTGGCCAAAAGGAAAAGGTGACTTCCACTTGGTGGTAAACATGCGGTCGTCAAATCGTAATTGCGTGTAAATTATCGGTTGCCGTTACTCGGTGAGATGAACATTAAGCTCAACGGGGCGGCATATTTTTCAAATCTTGATTTGACAAACGCGTTCTATCATTTGGAGTTACATGAGTCACCGAGGGATCTAACGACCTTCTTGTCTGATAATGGTATGTTCCGGTTTACGCGTTTAACGTTCGGGGTAAACTGCTATTCGGAAGTTCAGGCAGCCGAGAACCCTTTCCGAGCTTCGAAGCTTCACGAAGTATCACGAGACCATTATGGGAACTTACAAGCTGTAATATATGGACCTAGGGCGCAGAGTACGTGGAAGATTTTGAGCAATTGAAAAACCAAATTGCCCATTGTACGATAACTCTTGGGTTCTTCTCTGGAACAGACAGAACTGTTATGTACACAAACGCCTCACCGCAAGATCTAGGTGCTGTCCTTATTCAGGATGATAACAAAAGACCTCCACGCATCATCAGTTTCGCATCGAAAGCCTTAACAAAAGCTGAGAAGAAATACCCACAAAATCAACGTGAGGCTGCAGTGGAGGATCTCACCTACTAATTATTAGGAAGGCCTTTTATACTCCAAACCGATGCACAGGACTCCAAATTTTCAAATGTATGTCGTAATGCTCCCGGTAGGCGGCGCTGCAGTTGTGCGATAACTGTCATGTAAATACATATTTATCAATGGAAAGGCTAGCATATCACCTGAAAAGTTTTGTTTGTTTTTCTTTTCACTGGTATCTTATACCGGCTATCCCATATTAACTTTTACACACGTTTTTCAAGAAAAGGTATATGGACTTCAATGTCTGTTCTCTGTGCTTATATGTCCAATGATCATTTTAACCTTTCCTTCTTCCTCTTATGATTTTGAAGTATCTAGTGCCTTGAATACAAGAAGCTGCAACTGAATCAGCAGCAGAAATAAGTACCTAAAGTCCGTTTAGGCTTCCTTGTTCGTTTATTATTTCTCTTTACAGGCTCGGCTGTTGAAGCTACTAATTTTATCAATGTTAACATCTATTGACCACCATTTTGATATTAACTGTTAACACAGAGTACGTCGAATATTACTCTGTTAAAATACCCTAATACATGTTATAACTCCATAGAAACAGCAGAAAGGAAATCACTATTTTAGAAATTTCTATTATGCATGAAAGGTGTACAATTCTAAAACATTATCCAGCCCAGGCCACCCATTTTGCTGTATAAAATTACTTACACGCTTTAAATACTTATTTCCTTAGTATATTCATGAACCTTATTATAATTATATTGCGCGAACCTTATTATAATTCATTGATTTAAAACATTTCAATACTGGGATGGGAGGGTGCACCAGGGCATCACTGAAGTTGCAATTGGACAATGGAGTGGACAGCCAACCGGAGTCTAGGAGGGGATGTGTCTTTCATTTATGATTGTTACATTCCACTCCAACAGTTGTAATGAATTTGACGCGCCTTTCTCAAACAAACCATCTAGTGGAAAGCTTAACTGAATTGCGTATTTTGTTATTCATTTTATCGGATCATACTGCTGGAAGGAGATCCTCTTATTCCCGCAGGTTTCGCGTAAGTGTGTCTGCTTACGGGCCTGCCCAACCCTTTTTGGCCCTTCATACGGCGATATGTTGAATTTAGAACGGTAACAAAGCATGATCTTTCTGTTAAGTGGAACCGCATGCAGGGCAAGGCCCACGCTAGGATGGTGGCTTCCTACATACATACATACATACAAACCGATGCACAGGACTTCAAGCTTTTCCTTAACTGGTAGCACGAGGACTCCAAGCGAGCGTGTGGACGGCTGGGCTCTTAGTCCATATAGTTTTGAGGTGGAATACGTGCAAGGAAGTGAAAACATAGCGGATCCGTCGTCAAGGCTGTATGTAGGTGCCGATTGCCCATTCGAGGAAGATATCAGTCCTTGGGAAATCGCATCCCTTGAGGAAGATCAAATCCAATTCATAACGGATGTCAAGCGTGCAACAGCGGTGGATAGGCAGCTTCTGAAGGTGACTGATGCCCTTGAAACGGGTGTTCGGTCAAACGAACTGAAGAGATTCGAAGCGCTCGGTGGAGACTTGACCATATGTGATGGCATTCTGGTTAAAACTGGTAGCGCACTCATACCAGAGAATCTTCGTTAGAAGGCGCTACACGAGGGCCACCCGTCAATTGGCTCGGCATGGCAATGGATGCAGAGATATGGGTGAACTCATGTGTGGTATGTGCAACCAACGGAAGACCTGAGAAGCCCAGATATGTCATTGCTAAAGAAATAAAGAAAATGTTTGATTCAATTAATTGTTTTTGAAATACAAACTTTAAAACAAAAGAGTGTTTTTATTTCTCGATACTCTTATCGCAAGGTGTCTGTTTTTTTTTTTTGACTGGGGGAGGAGATGTGTGGATGCAATAATGTTAACCAGCAGCACTGGCGGTTATCCTTGGCACACCTCGCTGATTGATCCTACCTTACATAGATACTTCATTTATGGCATCCAATAGAAAGCTCTCTGACACTTGCCCGATAGCTCATGTAATCGTGGACGAGACGCGGCCCTTTTTCGTGTTCCAACCGCAGCAGAGGTAATGTGTTCTCTAGTCACAGAGCGGAACTTTTTTTTTCTCCCCCTTCACATACAAAAATTATTTTAAATAATAAATAATTTAATTAATAAAAAAATAAAATAAAATTTAAATTAAAACAAAAATATTTTTTTTTTTTTCTTATAAAAAAGAATAAAAAAAAAAAGATTGTTTTGAGGAAAAAAAGAAATGAGAGAGCACAAAAAAATCACACCACTGTAACGCACTCTTCTTTTTCAAAAAATTAAAATCACCCCCCATAAAAAAAAAAAAAAAGCAACCCCACAAAAAAAACCCCCCCCACAAACAAAAAAAAAAAAAAAAAAAAAAAAAAAAAAAAAAAAAACAACAAGCAAAAAAAAAAAAAAAAAAAAATTATCACTAAAGGGCGATACGGTCAAAATTTGGTCAATATCAACTTGACGTATTTCTTTCAATTTTGCATTAAAAAAACCTGAACACCCCTCATTTTGAAGGTGTGTGTGTAGAATGTTGCTCCTATTTTGATTTTGGAATTCATTCTTCAGTTTTTAAAATGCCGTCCAAGCAAGAAGAGCAGCGTATCAAAATTTTGCTCGCGCATCGCGAAAATCCGAGCTACTCGCACGCAAAGTTGGCAAAATCGCTAAAAGTTGCGAAATCAACCGTTACAAATGTAATTAAAGTGTTTGGGGAACGTTTGTCGACAGCCAGGAAGTCTGGATCGGGGGGAAATCGAAAACCGGAAGCCGCTGAGACGACAAAGAGAGTTGCCGGTAGTTTCAAGCGAAACCCTAACCTATCTCTCCGAGATGCCGCAAATAAGCTGGGTGTATCGTCTACAATCGTGCATCGAGCCAAAAAACGAGCCGAACTATCGACTTACAAGAAGGTAGTGACTCCAAATCGCGATGATAAACAAAATACGACGGCCAAAGCGCGATCCCGGAGGCTGTACACGACGATGCTGACGAAGTTTGACTGCGTGGTAATGGACGACGAAACCTACGTCAAAGCCGACTACAAGCAGCTTCCGGGACAGGAGTTTTATACGGCAAAAGGAAGGGGAAAGGTAGCAGATATTTTCAAGCACACGAAACTGTCAAAGTTCGCAAAGAAATATCTGGTTTGGCAAGCCATCTGTACCTGTGGCTTGAAAAGCAGCATTTTCATAGCTTCCGGGACTGTCAACCAAGAAATTTACGTGAAAGAGTGTTTGAATAAACGTCTGCTGCCTTTCCTGAAGAAACACGGTTGTTCCGTACTGTTTTGGCCGGATTTGGCATCTTGCCATTACAGTAAAAAGGCCATGGAGTGGTACGCCGCCAACAACGTGCAGGTGGTTCCCAAGGACAAGAACCCTCCCAACACGCCAGAGCTCCGCCCAATTGAGAAATACTGGGCTATTGTCAAGCGGAACCTAAAGAAGACCAAAAAAACTGCTAAGGACGAGCAGCAGTTCAAGGCAAACTGGCTTTCTGCGGCGAAGAAGGTGGACAAGGTGGCTGTACAAAATCTGATGGCAGGGGTCAAGCGTAAGGCCCGGCAATTCGGATTTGGAAAAGCGGAAGCCTAACTGAATATTTTTCCTGAATTTTATACTAATTGAACTTGAAAAAGAAATTTAATTTGATTTTTTAAATAAACGATTTCACCGATTTACACGCGTTTTCCCTTGACCAAATTTTGACCGTATCACCCTTTAGTCGCGGAACCCCCCACCCCCCCCCCCAAAAAATTTTTTTCCCCCCCCCCCCGCGAGGAAACCCCCCCCCCCCCCCCCCCCCGGGAAAAAATACACAACAACAATAAAAACAAACGGGCGAGGGCAACAACCCCCCCCCCGCGCCACAACAACCCACCTTTTTTTTTTTTTGATGGAGGGGGGAGGAAAACAAAAATTTATTATTAATAACAACACCACCCAAGCTATTTTTCCCCACTACCAAACAACCCCCCACCAAAAAAAAACCCCCTGTGTGGTGAGCTTCTTTCTCGAGCACTTGTCACAAAGACACTGCGTTTTAACTGTTAAACCCTCACGAGGGAAAAAAACACTTATAAGCGGGTGTCCTGATGAGACACGGCACTTCTTCATCGGTTCTGCGCTCGATACGAAATGACCCAAGGTTGTTTAAAATGATATCAAAAAATGAACTCAGATCACTGAATAAAGTAAGCTTTTCTTGTTATTAATCAGCAGTTAACTTTAGTTTTTCCAGGAACTATTTGAAACCCATTTCATTGCATTCCTATTAAATCAAACAAACTCAACGGTCAAGTTCCCAGTACTGATCATTTGTTTATTCAAATGTCCCATGTTTTTAAGTTCACTCAATTCATCTAATCCGGCAGCACTCAACATTCTCGTTGCTCACTTGGGTAACAGCACTTCCAGTAATTTTCAATTTCAATCGGTGATGATGAAAAAAATTAGATTTTACTGTTATTACCTGCGCTTGCAGGAGCGTTCCAGCGATGGATCGACAAAACTTTCAAATCCCTTAAGCTAAAGCAGCAGCTCCAGTCTGCACAACTGGAAGCTCATCGCAATTTAGCACTACATTGTTGTGTTAAAAAGCGTTCAAAGTTTCAATAATGACTTTCCCCACTTCTTTTTTTCACTCTTCCCTTCAACTTGACATTTTTCTTGTTGCCTTGTCAGTGTTGTTGTTGTTGTTTAAAAGGAGATACGCGATTTTTTCCCTCCATTCCAGATGAAACGGTTGTATGAGGTTCATGTTTCGTCCCGGCGACTCCGAGCGGACGAATTCCGAGATAGCAATCACAGCAGCAAAGTTCTGAAGGAAAAATATTCTGTAAATAAAACTTTCCTAACATGCGCTCGTTTCCTGCCCAAGGGCCCAGGGGGTTGTTCTACTCCAGTTTCTCTGCTAGTCGATATTCGGGGTATGACTTTCAGACACAATGTCTGGGAATTCTTGGAAGCGGATGACCAATTGGAGACTTTCAGATGATAATTTTATTTTCGGTTCGAAATGATTATCCAGTTTCACCGCAATCGAACGTATTTCGATTATAAATTATCAGTAATGCAACGCACAATTTCTCGGTCAAAAAACTTGGCAAAAAATTCACGGCAAAAATCACCGAAAAGTCCTCCCATCAATGTCGGTCTCTTCTTGGTATCTGCATTTTCCGCTTCAATAAAACTTGTGACAATTATATTCTCCCGGCAGACGCAATCGAACCTTGTGATGCTTGGCCACTGCGAGCGCCCGGCCTGGACCGTCTCTCGTGTGCCAATACGATAGGATTGCCCAGCTGATGTGTTCAGCCACCGTGGTAACTCGCCCACACGATTGACAAACAGAACCATGTCCTCCGAGAGAAATTGTTCCTCAACTTGATACTTCTCACTTACGGCCATTCGGATGAACAAACGGAAAGTTTCCCCCTTTTTCCCAGCATTAGATTATTTCACGCTTCAGTGGCGAATATTAGAGCTTTTCCGCTCGTTTATCCTGCTGCGCTGCTGGCGTTGGATGGTACGGAGTCGTGTCTCGTCCTCGGGGAGACAATCGTTACCGGAGATGAAAAAAGTAAAGGCGAAAGCGGTCAATGAGTAGAAGAAGGAAGAAGCTAACGGTGCGGGGTTTGAGTCTGAGTATGTATGTGATGGGTTTTCTTTTTCTAATTTCACTTTGTCGACGAGTTATCAACGATTTTCCGCTGCTTCTGCTGATGTTCGTGACGGGTCTGTGCTCCGGTAATATCCAGGGAAAACTTTGACGATAATTTTTCTTAATTATGATTATCTTGTGTATTAATATGTTTCAATGATGTCTTTCCCATGGAAGCTACGGATTGGGGCGGTGTGAGTTGGATGTGAGCTGTGGAATTAAAGTTTGTTTGAAGTATTTCACGTTTTGAAGGTTGCTGTTAACGGTAGAATAATGGTAGGGAATGGACTGTGTTTTTTTTTTCAAATCATAAAAAATAGGGCAAAACATATTTCAAAGTATGTACTTTATACAGAAAAAAAAACACAACCAAGCATCTAAGAGAACTTGCATTTTTTTTTCATTCCAAATAGTTTTGCTCATTTTAACTGAAATGACCGAAAGAAAATTAGTGTCTCTAGCAACTTTCATCAGTTCTAGCTCAAAAAGTTGTTGATCACATCCTCGGAAACCCCCATTGCTTTTGTTTTCATTCAAGATTTATGAGTTGAGTTTATTATTTTTATCCAATAAAAAATAAAAAAAAAAAAAAATAAAAATATATTATATTTTATTATTTAATAATTAAAAACAAAAAAAAGATAAACAACAAAATACAAATACAAATAACGAATAACATCAAAACCCAAAACAAAAAAATAAAAATTAATAATTTTTTAGTTTTTCTTTTTTTTTTGCTTTTCGTTTTCTTTTTCTTTGGGTTTTTTTGTCTTTTCTTTTTTAAAAATAAAAAGAACACCTTCCCTCACCACACATAAATTAATTTAATTTAAATTAAATCAAAAAATAAATATACGCATTCTAGATAAAAAAAAAAAAAAAAACCACCACACTTTCTCTTTCAATAAAAAAAAAAAAAAAAAAAATTTACAAAAAAAACGCAGACCCCATGTTGGGGACATTTTTTTTAAATATTCTCAACTATAGCGGAAATGCATGAGTTTACGGTTTTTTATATCCAAAAGGTTCATCTAAACAAAAACCGAAGGAAAAAATCTGTGTAGAGTGAATTATAATGTTTACATTATCGAATGACATTATCGAACTTGAGCCTTTCAAAGTTTTACTTTTGTTTGTTTTGTAAAATTTTGTGTTAGGTAAAGCGAATACAGCTGGCAATGCCTTAAATCAGAAAATGAAAAAAAAAAAAACGTACGAAGACTACATTTAATAATGAATTTATTGAATGGGACGAAGTTGCATCCTTGAAAAGACTCAATTTAGAGCTTATAGACCGACATGAAATCCATATCCCTCGAAAGATTCTGACTTTATAAAATGAGTTGTGTAACTTTTCATGCTACAAACTACCAAACATCTTATCAAACTTATGTAAGCAAGTTGATGAATTGATGAAGCAACTAGATGAATATCGTTTACAGCTTACAGCTCAAATACTTTATGAGTTACTAGCTGAACCCGGTGCGTGCGCTGCCACGCTTGCCGCTAAATGAATGCAAATTTAATAGAACTGGCTTTTTATGGTTGGTTTTCGGAATGGGTTTTTTTCTTGACTAAGAAGGGGTTCAAAGTTTTATCAGAACATGCTTCTTACCCATGAAATACACATTTTGTGCTTTAGCTACCTGGGTAATTCCCCTTTTTTATTTTTGAAATTTGTGTTTCATTTGTATGATAGCCCCCATTACAGAGGGGGGAGGGGTCTCAAATCACCATGCAATAATTGCTTTCAAACCTCCCAAATGCCAAATTTTTTGTTCCATTTGCTTGATTAGTTATCGAATGATGCCGAAATTTGTGTTTCATTTATATGAAAGCCCCCCATCCAGAGAAGAGAGGGGATTCAAACAATCATAATATTCTTCTTCAGTCCCAAAAACCCCTGCATACACATTTTCTTGCCGATCGGTTCTGTAGCTACCGAGTCTATAAGAGTCAGACAGACAGAAATTCATTTTTTTTTTTACATATAGAAATCCTGCCTCTTAAAACCCCCATATGCCAAATGTAGTTTGATTTGCTGGAATAGTTCTCAAGCTCTGCAGAAATTTCTGTTTCATTTGTATGAGAAACCCCCTCCCCTAAAAGTGGGGGAGGGATCTTGAACTACCATTGAATTATTTCTCGCGTCCAAAAACCTACACAGGCCAAGTTTAGTTCCATTTGCTCGATTTGTTCTTGAGCTATGTAAAAAATTGTGATTCATTTGTATGGGAGCCCCTCTTCCAAAGAGCGGAGGGTTCTCAATCCAACAAAGAATCTTTTTTTGCCTTAAAAAACCTCCACATGCCAAATTTGGTTCCATTTGCCTGAGTAGTTCTAGTTGCTCAGCAGAGTTGTGCAGAAATTTGTGTTTCATTTGTATGAGAGCTCCCCTTATAGAAAGGGGAGGGGTCACCTTATAAACATTTCTAGCTTTCAAAAACCTACACCTGCCAAATTAAGTTCCATTTACCAAAATTTTTTTTTTTTGGGCCCCCCTTCCAAGAGGGGTCCCAACTATCATTGAAACATTTCTTGCCTTCGAAAACCTCTACCTGCCTCATGTGGTTCCATTTACTTGAGTAGTTCTTGAAATTTGTGTTGCATTTGTATGGAACCCACACCTCCCCCCCCCTTCCTGAAGACGGAAGAGTCTCAAACTACCATAAAAACATTTCTCTCCTCCAAAAACCTCCACATGCCAAGTGAATTGATGATTATTAGTAGTTTTGAAGTCGATACAGAGTGATTATTGGCAGAGTGTGGAGTGAAAAAAAAAGAAAACCAGTGCAATTTTCTTATAAGAAGCAACAAATGGAGCCATTCCGGAAACGCACGTGAAAGGCTGGCACATCATTTCAGATGCCTTCATCGCGTGGTGTAACGTTTGCAATAAAAAAAATGAACTTCTTTCGGATGATGATAAAAAAAAGCTAAAACAGATAATTGCTTTTGATAAAATTTCCCATGGAAGGCAATTATTTAAGCTTACTTGCAAAACAATTCTACGTCCTTGCGAGCGGCCTTCCGGTAGTTAAACGGAACATGTGCCATGGTGGAAGAAAACGTGCGTAAAGGCATGTTTTTGAGTTCTTTCTTCGTTTTATTTATCATTCCTCCTCGTTTTCGCGTCAAAATTGATGGAGTAGTTTGCGATTCAGGTTGGCCAGAAATTCTCGATGGGACGCAGCTGGGGGACGTTGGGGGGTTCGCCGACTTGGGTACCACTCAATATTCAGCCGCTTCATCTCCTCCAACGATCGCTTCGAGTAGTGGGCTGACGCGAGATCCGGCCAGAACACCGCGTCTTCGCCCTTATGGTATTTCTTGATGAACGACGCAACTTCCGGCAGGCATTTCGTACTATAAATTTCCCCGTTCACGGCCAGTCTGGAGCGAAAGAAGAGCGGCTTTGACATCCCCTTCTCGCTGATTGTCAGCCACAGCAGCACCTTCTTGGGGAACTTGGTGTGTGAAATGAACTTCACTTCGGAGCTCACTTCCTTCGTGGAGGAAGTAAAATACGAAGTGCCCTGCCAGTCGTTGCCATCCAGGGTGAGATAGGTCTTGTCGTCCATCACCACCGCCACGTCGCGATTCACCGGGAATATCGAGTTGACCATCTTATTCAGCCGCTGCCGCTGCGTCATTTCCTGAAGCTCCGAAACCAGTGGACGCGACTTCCGCTTCCTGACATGTATGTTCATGTTCGCCAGGTACTTTTTCATTGTTCGGCCGGTTGAACCGACCTCCCGGCCAAGTGCACGCAGCGATGTAGCCACTTTTCCCTTGGTCTTCCTCTTCAGCATCCTTTGGAGCTTCTTATCGCTCAGGGTCGTCGGCCGTCCGGAACCGGGCTTTCTTTCGATGCTCTGATTGTTGTCTAAAAGTGCCAAGATGTTGTAGATGCCGGAACGGGCGTATCCGGCGTCCACAGAGTGCCGCACGATGTCCATTTTCGACGCGGCGGGGTGCCGTTCTTTGAACGCGCACACTTCTGAACGGAGTTGCTTCACTGTTTTTGCCATCACGGTTAGAGTTCGACTGATAGAGCTGTCAAATTTTGTCTGCTGACTCATGGGTTACTATGATTGATGCTGCATGGGTAGTTTTGTCAGTGCGGGTGAAGGTAAACGCATGAAAAATCGGCAATTTTTGTTCCATTTTTTCAAATGCAAACGTTAACCTCGGCACAGTGAAGATCTGATTTTATTTGCATTGATGAAATATTTCTTATTATATTTAATCGTAACAAAATAAAAATTATCAATTAAACAAAATTCTAATCAGTAATCTATTGACAAAATAACATTATACACTGAGGTATTATTTTTAACACGAGTTTTTTTTACATGGTTTGTTTTCGGCGATAACTCCAGAATGGCACAACTTATCGACCTAATTCACATTTTTCATTTCGGGCAAAAAATAATCATATGGCAGTTTTTCAAAAAATTTACAATTTTTGGTGTAAATAATCAAAATTTTAAAAACTGTTTTTGACCACTGCACGAGAAGGTAGCACCTGCAAACAAAATCGAAGCAATTTATCATGCTTATGCCTGTGAATTCATCATTTTAATATAGTCTTTTTTACGCAGTTTCATAGTAAATGTGGAACACATTCCCTGTGTAAAAAAAAACCTTAGTGTATTAACATGGAAAAACGCAGAGCATTACAATGGAGAAATTAGAAAAAAAATCTCCCACCGCAGCCACTTGTCAACGTTCTTTAATCATACGAATCATCTTACGGTGTTGTTTGAAAATATTCCAGAAGATAGTTAGAATCTGACAAACACAGGTTCACACATTTGATACAGAAAATTCTTTAAAAATGGATCCGCCAGTTGCGGACCACCAAAAATATAAGTAAATCTACTAGACTACAATCCAAAAACTATTTAATTGCAGCAATCACACAATTAGGGTAGCACTCGCTTTATAATATGATTGGTATATTACGGCAATCGTATGTTTATTTAATTTCATGTTATTCTATTTTCTTTTTCACGTTAAGCATAAAAAACACGTCACTTGTTAATGTATTTAAGGGTTCATTAAAGGATAAAGAATGTGCACACCAAAAAGTAGTCGTCGGAAATGCCCTAATGCAGTCTTCTCCGTGTACGCTTTGCTAACCCGATCACTACTACATGAATATTAATGTATGTGTGCTATGATGAAGACGTCGTAACCACAATCGAATTCCAATAAGCCACCTACTTGAGCTCAATAAGCAGACCTCCAGTGGAAATCGGTGAATATGCACTGAATACCGAACACTAAGTTTCCAAGTATCAAAATCGTCCACTTACCGTTAATCGTTTAGCAACGCACAAAAAATCGATTCTGATAATTTTCTTCCAATTTAAACGGAAAAGTTGCCACTGCTATGTACCTATTTAAAAATCACGAAAAACATAATCCCATCTGTTAATATGTTAATCGTACTTATTTTAATCATGAAAATATAAAAAGTTAACGCTCTCCACTACTACACCCAAATTAAATTTCTCGCATAAGTAATATAAGCACTTTAATTGTGTTGGATAGCCTGCATATAACCAAGACAAATGAACGGGTTTGTATGTTATCTTCCAAGAAATGACAACAGACTCACCAAACGTTGGATAAATCTCTAATTAACTATGGGTGTTTTATCTAAAGTAGTAGCAGTGCCGCCAAATTTAACAGAGATGGAAAAATTATTAAATGTGGGATTTTATTTCTCGGTAAAATAAAAATCTAAAAAAGATTAATTTAAACTATGGATAAAGTTAATTTGGGCGAGTAGCACTCCCACAAAACAGGTGAATTATTACTGCCAAACCCATTCATCGAAAAAGTCATAAAAGTTGGCAACATCAAGCGATACTCGATAACACGGTTCATCACCAACTATTAAATATGAAATTAACCCAAGTTTCTGATTTAACGTATTAACTCGTGTAAAGTGAAGTTATTTTATGGTTTGTCAAACGCAACGAAAATTGTGAGGAAAGTGAATAAAGAGAAAACTTGGAGCTGGTCGGGAATCCCTAGACGGTTAACAAACACGAATTGTAGTCAAGGTAAGAAATTGTGTTGAAATCTGACTCTATATTTTAAGAATTTAAGTCTCCAAAGTTTTGTAGCTATATATCAACCTATTTATCCAGGAATATATCTTGGACCTCATTTATGGAGAAATTAACATCTTTACGTTTGAGTTGGATACTGCAGAATGTGATGAATAGTACTAGGTGAACATAGGTTCCGCTCCCTAACCCCGGAAATGATTAAAGAATTTAAGAAGAAACCGAACATCTCCGTTCGTGATGTGGCGAAAAAAGTGAAAATGTCTCCATCGTTCGTCCAGAAAGTGAAGAAAAGTGCAGGCTTGAAATCATTCAAAGTAGGTGTTGCTCCAAATCGTAACGACAGCCAGAACAAGAGCGCAAAATCTCGATCGAGAAAATTATATGACACTATGCTGAAGGAATACGACCGCATAATATTGGACGACGAAACATATTGCAAAGCTGACTTTAAGCAGATACCGGGACTACAGTTTTATACCTCGTTGCAAAGAGGAAATGTTGCTGATCGTTTTAAGCAAAAAAAAAATTGTCGAAGTTCCCAAAAAAATACCTCGTATGCCAGGCAATATGTGGATCCGGTCTCAGAAGCGACATCTTCATCACTCTAAATGGACAAATTTACGTAAAAGAGTGTCTGAATAAACGACTGTTGCCGTTCATTCGGGAACACAACGGTTCGGTGCTGTTCTGGCCTGACCTGGCATCCTTTGTTTTCCCCCCCCGGGGCCGCGAAAAGTTATAAAAGTTAGGCGTAATTGGCGAAGCTGCAAAAGGTGACGGTGACATTGTGCAAAACGTGGAAGGTGTCAAACGAAAGGTGCGTGTATTTGGATATAACAGGTTAAATTGACTTAACTGTATATGTTTTATATTTGTATTTTTATGAAGTCTTAAATAAATGATTTACTTTTGATTTTCTCATATTTTCCATTTAATACCACTAATTTCCCGTTGACTACTTTTTGGTGTACACATTCTTTAAAAGCTCTGTCGACAAAATCAAGCAATATTCAGTGTTAAAGACACGAGCAGGAGAAATACTGTACATTATTGGCAACGATGAGTCACATGGGGGAAAGGGCGTTAGAGATTGCTCAAAATTCAACAACGTGGTTTTTGTATGGCCTCTTATCAGTGGTTCCATAGCATCTTTACTGGTGGTGTAAATCGGATCAAATCGGAGCTCGGTACTAATATTTAAATATTTTACTAGACGACGCATGAATTCAGCTTATTGTTTACCAAAACGAACACTGCTGCCACTTGACCCTGCAATACAACATCTCAGTGATTTCTGGTGGAAGTGCAGAGGTGTTGTCGGCTTCCAATAAAGCGGGTATCACGTCTTCAAGTTACTACCCTTTTCTTATTTGATCTACATTCTGGCGGAGCCAGCGCCGATTATTGCCTTAGTTGGGGTCAACAGTTTTTCCCAAGCATAATTTGATGGTTCAATGTGTTATCACAGTTGATTTATCAATAACGGAGTAGCAACCCAGTTTTTTTTTATCTAGTATATTTATTTGGCAGCCTCAATTGCGTTAGCTTTACGGAGCCGATAATTCATTGATTTTTGATATAATGAATGCCTTAATACTAGCATTAGCAGTGATGGAATTCTCACCAAAATATATCACTAAGGCCAATTTTTTTATCTTGATTAAAATAAGGGTGGTCCTCATTTTCACGGAAATACAAAAACTAACTTTTTAATTTAGTGAAGTAGACGTTAACATTCTAAGGCAAAGTTGGAGCGCAGAAAATTTCATGGAATTTTCAAATATTTATTTTTTTGTAGCTTGAAAATTCACCAATTTAGAGCAGTTTTCCATCATCAACTTAGGGTGTACCATAAAAAAATGTTTTTTTTTGCCCCAACTTTTTTATTTCAATTCCCACCGTAAGGTCGTGTTCGGACAAGTTTTAGAACATTCAAAGACGCGTACTTTGGTAAACAAATTTTGCGTCAACCAATCAATAGTTATTGAAGTTTTTCTAAAATATATACGCCCTAAGGCCATAAGGCAAGGCCGTGCTGGAAAGGGCTGAGTTCGATTCCTAGACAGAAAATGATCTTTTAGAGTTAGGAATTTTTTCATTGTTTTTTTGAGAATCATTGTGCTAATTACATAGTGTATAAATGCAAAAATAGAAGATGCAAAGAAAGCTCCCACTTAAAGATAGTTGAAGTGCTAAAAAAAACCACGCTAAGAAGTAGACTCTTATTACTCTTATACTCATATAAACAATGATACAATTTTCTTTATATCGATACCAACAAATTTTCATGGATGAGATCGAGGATGACGAGCTCCGGGAATACTATGACTCTAATATATTCGCGGTATCAATGGTTCCTCTACGGTTGTTAACGGAGACAAACGGCACCAAGCAAGTTATATGGATTATCCTGCCTCGGTCTGCCTGTGCCGCCCGATCAAATTGATAATTGAAAAGGAAAGTGCGCAGCTTACCAACGATATCGTTGCGAAGGTCAATGCAGAAATTGAGGAACTGGTACCGATAAAAATTGGTAACGTTTCGATTACAACAAAAATGTAACTAGAAAATAAGAAGAATGATTCTACTAAACAGCTCACACTCTGCATAATTCAACAAAAATGTGCTTCACCATGGTGGATACCAAAGTTGTAAATGATTTGACGAAGACACACTCAATAAAATGCTATATTTGCCAGCGAGCCGGAAAACAACTCAACATACCGTACGATACGGTAGACTCCGATGATCCTGAGAAGTACATATTTGGTATATCCCTTCTTCATGCGTATATCCGCACGATGGAAATGCTGCTCAAAATTTCCTATTGTTTGGCCATGAAGAAACCTTCATGGAAGGTACCGAAAACAAACCAAGAAGTTAAAGATCGCGAAAATGCTGTCCGTTTAGCGCTGAAGGAGCAGTTGGCACTTCGGATCAGCTAACCTCGTCCTGCAGGAGGAAACTCAAACACAGGGAACGTCACCAGGCGTTTATTTCAGGACAGAGAAGCTGTTGCTGAAATGACGGGACTGAATAAGAGCCTGCTGGAGTGGTTTTATGCGATATGAACGATTATCAACAGCAAAGAAGATATAAACATAGTCGTTTATGAAGAATATGCCGAGGAAACACGGAAGCTGTATAATTCGTTATATGGATGGCTTGCTCTTTCTCCGACTGTGCATAAACTGCTAGTGCATGGGGCCGCAGTAATTCAACATGCACTACTCCCAGTCGGAATGTTTTCCGAAGAAGCGGCCGAATCTAGGAATAAAAGCATTAGGAGGTTCCGGTCCGATCACCCAAGAAAGATCAACAGAGAAGTAAACTTGGAGGATGTTTTCAAGTGGCTTCTCTTGACATCTGATCCAGTCATTTCGTTGACAAATAAACGAATGCAAAAGCAGTCAGAATTTAGCCTTCAGGAAAACGCCATGGATTTATTGGTGTAATTCAATAATAAATAAATAAATAGATATTAAGTATTATCTAAAAAAGTTCAAACATGTTTCTATTCTTCTCATCATTGAAAAAATAGTATATTATTAGGTGCGCAACTAAGTTCTCGCTATTTTTTGGTGAAAAAGGAACTTTATTTTGAAAACAATGGTTACAAACGAATTATTCAAAGTATTGTCCATCACTAGCTACGACTTTTTCCCATCTTTCTAGTAGAACGTCAATACCATTTCAATAGAACTGTTCGTCTTTTGATGCTCTCCAAGAATCAAGCCATTTTGAGATGTCATCATATGAGTGGAATTGCTGACCAGTGAGACCATATGCCATCGAACGGAACAAGTAATAATCGGACGGTGCAATATCAGGAGAATATGGCGGGTGGGGTAGGACTTCCCATTTGAGCGTTTCCAAGTAGGTTTTCGCGGGTTTCGCAACGTGAGGTCGAGCGTTGTCATGCTGAAGAATCACTTTTTCGTGTCTGTGCTCGTATTGTGGCCGTTTTTCGTGCAGTGCTCGGCTCAATCGCATCAATTGAGTTCGATACCGTTCCCCGGTAATGGTTTCGTTTGGTTTCAACAGCTCATAACAAATAACACCAACTTGGTCCCACCAAATACACAGCATAACCTTCGCAGCGTGAATATTCGGCCTAGGCGACGATGTTGAAGCATGCCCGGGCAGTCCCCATGAATGTATGTCCGATTGCTGACTGTCTTGCCGGGGAGGTTGGGTTGAATTTGTCCTCAATGCATCACGCCATTCTACAGTGGTCGGAGATGGTCAAATCACGAACTTAATTGTATAGCGCCTTAAATATTAGCTTTATCCAAAAAGTGTCTGCTGACGAATTGTTCACATAGTTGTTGCGCAGAGTTTGGTAGCATCAAAAAAATGTCATCGCCTACTATGAAAAAAATAAAACAAACTAACTTATTTTGCTTAATAGATAGAAAGATATTTTTTTCGTCAATGTTGTAGATCTACTCAATATATGGAACTTTTTTCAAGTTGAAAAATGTCTATGTCAAGTAGTTCTGGAGATGTTAGTCGTAACTGATGACAACCCCTTTAAAATTCGTTTTTGTTACTTAACTTTTTACATGTAAATTTTTTATGCAAACTATGAGTTGAGCAAATGTAAACAACATAAAATCACATGTTTTGGTGAAGATAGCATGTAGATTTATGTATTCCTTGTAAAGTTAGAGCACTTTTTAACTCCATTCTACCGCAACATTGACTGCATATAGGGGAGAAGGTGGCAAACTGGGAACCAAGAACTGCTACTTATATTACAGCTTAGACTACTTAAATGCAGATTTGGTTAGCGCCAATTCATAAATGGATTTGGTAAGCGCCAATTCATAAATGGATGAGTACGATCACGTTGAATGATCCATGTTTTTGACTTTTTCTATACAGAAACGAGCATGTCACCTAAATTTTGCAAGACAGCATGAACATTTGAGAACAAGATATGATCAAATATAGTCATAATAAGTAAAGAAATGTGTTTGGGGTATTCAGAGGTGTTTGTATGGGAAATTGTGTGAAAGTGTATTGAATTTCATTAGAAGTCTTTTTTTTTTCGACAAAACTTTTGGCGGACATGAGGTTTTCAATGGAAATTTGTGGTTTTAGAGCTTTGGTTACTTCTAAGAACTTGTTGCAAACTTGTTGTACTACAATTTGTATGAAAGTAATTTTTTCTTGCATTAAACGCAAGAGTGGCGTATACGCTAACTTTATTATGAGCAAATATCGTGAGATGGTATGTTCAGCAAAGTTGTAGAAATTGTTATTATAAAAAACATTGTAGAACATATTTTTTTTCTAGCTTCAAAGCCTACTGCGATAATTCCGAATTTTAGTAAAAAATCGTTTTTCGACTAAAAGTCCTTCATTTTTAAATCTTACCAGCTTGCTATGTTGTACAAAGTTGTTTGTTTTGACATTTGCTACAATGTTGCTGAATACACCATAGTTGAATTTCGTCTTGTTTTCATATTATAGTAAATTTTCAGTAAAATTTACGCCATACTATAGGCATCACAACTTGAAATGGAGCACCTGAAAAAAATATGGCATACCATGACTTGATTCAACACACCTTAGAGTACGTTTAAGGAGAATTTGGGAGAGATGATATTTTTCTATCTTTTTCAAAGCTACTTTCTGTAACATACAGTTTTCAATAAAAACATACGCAAGAAGTTCAAATAGAATCAAAACACTCATAAATCATGGCTATCTCTGTTCAGTATATGACAACTACCACGTGTTTTCATAGAAAAAGGCTCAATAGGCTAATTTTTTCAATTAGCTAATTTTTTAAATCAAAGAAGTCATAGGGAAAAAATCATTTTATAGTGAGTTTTCAACATGGAAGTGTCACGCTGAGATTTGGCAAACCTTCTCATAGAAAAAGAAAAAATTTAATATTTAAACAATTTTCTTCGTCAACGATTTCCCATTATTGATACTGATTGTGTTACATCACAAAAACGGTTAAAGTGTTTCGCTCTGACGTTCAGAAAATTATGGTTGAAAAGTTGTCGCTCGAAGGACCGTTTTTTAACCACGAATTCAGTCTGGTTATATGGGAAGATTGTGCTCAAAACCAAGAAGACCGAGAAGAAACGAAAGCTGAAACCATTTTCCGAATTGTGCCGAAGAAGCAAACAGCGTCGCTTGAAGGAGTTAACGGAAAATCATACGACTGAGGAACTCGGTATGGCAACTGCTCTAAATATCAATCGCAGTGGATATCGCTCAACCGGAAAACAAATGGAAAATCTCGCACGAAGTCCAGAATCGGCGTCAAAGTCTGTCCGTGACATACTACACTCAGGAGAATATTCTGCGGAAGAAGCACTAGGATTTATTTGAAGGAACAATTTTTCAAAAATGCAATATCAGGATATTTGGATGACAACCCTGAATAAAGGCATCTGTTTATATCCATGTTATAACAAAGTTTTGTTGGCTAAACAAGATGCTTATCCTGATGGAATTTATTAAGTTTTACGTTAGAATAATACACTGAAATTTCTTAATTACACTTCTTCTTTTTTGACGACAAAAGGAATCTCGGTAAAATCATCATGCGCCCAAGTCTCACTGCAATCGCTAATTAATCAAACAGTTCAACGCCTGGTAATGTTCCTTGACATAGATTTTGATCACGATGATTTGATTCAAGTTATTTTCAAATGGGGCTGTGATGGCAGCAGTAACCATTCAAGGTATTATACAAAACTAGATCATAAAATTGCATTTCAATACAACCATTTGATTTCCAAAGATATAAACAGGTATTTATCGACGAGGATAGCGATGGTGAGCTGCAAGAATATAGTGATTCCCATATTTTTTCAATTTCCTTGGTTCCGATCCGAGCCATTCGACGGCGGATTGGAGACGAAAACGAGGAAGTGATTTGGAATAATGAGCTACTATCTTCAGTATCACTTTGTCGTCCAATCAAACTGATATTCTGTAAAGAAAATACGCAGCTGACAAGAAAGGAGGTTAGCGAAATGGAGGAAAATATTGAAAAATTGAAGCCAACGAAAGCGAATATCAGAGGTGTAAACGTGGAGATTTCAGCGAAGCTTGTTTTGTCAATGGTTGATACGAATGTGGTAAATGACGTGGCAAGAACTCATTCACAACAATGTTACATCTGTTTGCGGTCGGGAAAGCGACTGAATGACTCAATGAGCCACTTCCAGGAGGAGGCAATTCGAACGATGGAAACACAGCTCGCCGGATTTTTCAGCGAAGTAAATGCAGTTGCCGAAATCACAGGGCTCGATAAAAACCTTTTATCGAAATTCGCAACCCTTCTAAAAGTCGTCAACCTGAACCGAGAAATTGAAGCAGAAGCTTTTGGTCAATTTGCCCAAGATACATTTAAGATGTATCGAGAATTGTACGATTGGTATGTGCTTTCTCCTACAGTGCATAGAGCTACTATTACACGGTAGTGATATTATCAGGACTGCTGCACTGCCTTTAGGGATGCTGAGTGAGGAAGCCCAGGAAACGAGGAATGAGGGCATAAGGAAATTTCGGGAACGGCATGCAAGGAAGTTCAACCGCATTGTCAACTTGGAAGACGTTTTCAAGCGGCTTCTTCTCACCTCCGATCCCGTAATCTCACTTATCAACAGACGTACAACTCGTGGTGAGACACAGTTTGATTTACCTGAAGAAGCTCGAAACTTAATAAAAATTAACTAATATCCTATCAAGCCTTTTTCTATGAAAACACGTGGTAGTTGTCATATACTGAACAGAGATAGCCATGATTTATGAGTGTTTTGATTCTATTTGAACTTCTTGCGTATGTTTTTATTGAAAACTGTATGTTACAGAAAGTAGCTTTGAAAAAGATAGAAAAATATCATCTCTCCCAAATTCTCCTTAAACGTACTCTAAGGTGTGTTGAATCAAGTCATGGTATGCCATATTTTTTTCAGGTGCTCCATTTCAAGTTGTGATGTCTATAGTATGGCGTAAATTTTACTGAAAATTTACTATAATATGAAAACAAGACGAAATTCAACTATGGTGTATTCAGCAACATTGTAGCAAATGTCAAAACAAACAACTTTGTAGAACATAGCAAGCTGGTAAGATTTAAAAATGAAGGACTTTTAGTCGAAAAACGATTTTTTACTAATTACTTAATTATTGCAGTAGGCTTTGAAGCTAGAAAAAAAATATGTTCTACAATGTTTTTTATAATAACAATTTCTACAACTTTGCTGAACATACCATCTCACGATATTTGCTCATAATAAAGTTAGCGTATACGCCACTCTTGCGTTTAATGCAAGAAAAAATTAGTTTCATACAAATTGTAGTACAACAAGTTTGCAACAAGTTCTTAAAAGTAACCAAAGCTCTAAAACCACAAATTTCCATTGAAAACCTCATGTCCGCCTAAAGTAGCTTGCTGGACCACTGTGCATAAGGTTGTAAATTTGCCCATCACAACAATATATTATTTGAAACATTGATTTATGTTAGTCAATTCAATACAATTATATTGTTTATCGAATAAAAAAAAAAGATTCCCAATTAAATTCAATACACTTTCACACAATTTCCAATCAAAACACTTCCGAAAACCCCAAACCAATTTCTTCACTGATTATGACTATATTTGATCATCTGTGTTTCTCAAAGGTTCATCCTGTCTTACAAATTTAGGTGACATGCGCGTATCTATATAGAAAAAATATAAAACAAGGGAAATTTTAGTAATATGGAATCAATCATTGTAATTATAAACAGATAATAGTCTTTGCAATATGAAAATATTATTTTTCACAGAGCGTATGTTTGTGAGATTTGCGCAGTTTTTCCAGCGAATTCGAAGGGGTGAGGTTTGGTGTTTTTTTTTTTTTTTATTGTATAGTGGATGGAGGAGGTAGGAAAATTTAAATTGAATATTTATGTGATCGCTATAACGTTATCTCCAGTACAGTATGGGCTTGTGTCCGATTTCGGTTTCGTCCTATTTCCAATTACACTTAAAAAAAAACTAAAATTAAGAAATTATATTATTTTTATGTTTAATTAATTTAATTAAAGAATTAGCTGACCCGGCGAAGTTCGCTTTGCTCTAATCTAACTTATTAATCAATTCAATCAATACCAATAATTTTTAATTTTATTTTTTCAATTTAATATTTGTTTTTTTTGTGTTTGCTTTTTATTTCTCTTCGTTTTTTGTTCAATAACAATCAAAAGCATATGAAATTTGACAATTGGATGATAGATATTGAATGTTGAATTTGTTTGAATTTATTTGTTTTATTTGCATGATTTGAATGGATGACGGAGTCTGACGCCAGTGCCAGTCCAATTCTGTGTTTTGTGCTAGATTTTATTCTTCGTTCTATGATCCGGAGCGAAAAAAAACAAAAAAAAAATAAAGGCCAGAACCATTGGAGATTAATCCCGCACACTTCTTAAGATTGACCTTGTGATTTATGGATTGTTATGTCACCATGACCATGCAAGGCGAACCGGAAATTGTATTCGTAAAACTCGAGAGGTAAATCGTTTGAAATAAGTGGAATTCTTGGATTGCGCACTATTCTTGAGTTGTTATACGACCAATCTTGTTCCATTTCACAATTTCGGTTGATTGAGGTTCCGGAGCATGATGATAACATATCCAATCTTCAGTCTTAAATTATATGGTGGTAATCCTGGTAAATCCAATGCGTTCAGGAATTCTGTTGGATAAATGGTTCGTTCGTCCGGTTTAATTAAGTTGAATGAACGTAATTGTCCAGGAGTTGCATTTTGAATAACGAAATTCAAATCCTCGACATCCTTATTTTTCGTTGCCAAAATTGCACGTGCACTTAAGCATTTGTGGTTCTCATAATTCTGGACGATGTTTGGGAAAACACTCGTAATGAGTTCCTCTTTCGTCGTTGAGAAATGGCAGACATTCGGCGGGAACGAAATCAATCCATTGCCAATCGCCAACAATTGATTCGAGAAAAGGCAGGACGGATTGTTTTGCAAGGCAACTCGCATATTTGTCGTCAACTGTAGCTTCTTTACATATAGCCCCAAGTACGAAAGCTTAAGGCATGTGGAATGACAGGTAGTGTTTGTCGAAAATCAACAGGCAACATAATCATTGCGCCTCCAAAACAGTCTCAAATTACTGCGCAGATCTTGCATAGTTCGATCGAGTGCTATTGTGCATCGAAATGTTGCATGTCGGTTCGTCAGTCAGTTGGAGATTCAACGGCAGCTTCAACGCAGAATGAGCCTCTCAACCACCTTCCAACAATGTGGCTGCAATTTCTGAAGAGACAACTTTCAGCGCAATATCTGTTCTTGAGCGAACCGAAGCCAATAGTAATGAAATAAGGTACTTTTTGCTAGTTCCGCCAGGTGTATTGATGAAGAAAATGCCTCCATTTCGGTCGTCAATTGCTTTCATCAAAGTGTCCTAAACGTCCTCCGTTACTGAGAAGTCAACAACGGTACGTTTGTTCGAACCACTTGTCTCAAAGCGTCATGATCGTATTTTCGTTCATGCTCCTACTGTCGATTGAATGCATTGTGTATTGCACGATTTGGAGTTGGCATGCCCAATTTGAACAAAAAACTGCCGCACATGAGCAAATACATGTATTCGATCAAAATACGCGCCTCGTTGCACATCTCATCGTTAATTTACAGCTCGTAATTTAAAGTGGTTGTGCGACCTCGATGTAAAATATCATCAACCATGTCATCCTTGTATTCGAGTATATTTGATGGAAAACATGTCGAAATGATGATCGCAAACAGGGTACGATTGTGATTCGCAGGCGCAGTAACAATGGCATCGCAAGAGTTAAATCCCGCTGACCGCTGACAGGCCTCTCGATATGTCGCACATAGTAGACCATCCACAGTCCGAAGCGACTCGAACGAAGCTGGACCACGAACATTAACCAAAAGCAGAACAATAAGGACACCTGTGAAATTGCGAGAACAATGTCAGATGGACTATCAACGTCATCTACGATACATGTCAAGGATAACTCGATCAAAACGAAAAAATACCATACATAATGTATTGCAAATCTATCATTTTCTATGTTTTCATTTTTCCCATAAATTTGTCCAACTTTTTCTTTGTATAAATGTTCCTTGAGTGCAGCCGAACAGAACAAAAAAAAAGGCAACTTAAATCGGACGATCCGTTCTCGAGTTATGGGCGGTCTAACGTATGCCACTCTGTTATATATATATAGATAAAAAAAAGTATAGTTAATAGTATATAGTAGAGTATAAGATATTAGCCCAATGTGAAGCGAACCTGTGTGAACCTTGGAAAATCGAAAGGAGATCCAAATAATGAGCAAGATTTTGCTAAAAAGTGGTGAAAGGTGACTGAGGACGCTGCTCCAAACTTAATGGATGGCATCAATCGTAAAGTTAGAGTGTACGGATATAACAAGTCCGGATAGAATTTAGATTATAGATAAGTTATTAGTGTAACTGTTCCTGTTTAAATATTCGGACAGAACGACAAATGTCAGTCGCACAGGTAAAAAACAAATTAAATACGTATCAACGAACTCCCACACCTGACTTCCTCGACTTTTTCCCTTTCGAAACATGTGCCACCAAACCCCGAAAACGTGTTCATAATACAAAGAGTTTGCAGATAAATTTTCTTCGCAGCTCTCCGAAACGACGTGTGTGCATCATAATATTTTCCAATGTTTTGCCTTCCCAAAGTGATCCACACTCGGTAAAAATGTCATTTTTCCTGCCGCTACTGGTGATAGGTGCAGTGCTGCCGAAGCCAAGATGCCCCCTCGAGAATGTTCGCACAGAAAGGTTTAAACGAATTACTTGTTTTCATCGCCGAAATGAGCTGAAATAAAATTAAGAACATATCACGATCATCCTCCCGGCACGTTTCGTTTCAGATTGTTGGGGGAGGGTTGGAATCGTGGCGAACAGAAAGGGTGATTCTTCACTTTTAAAAATATCCAACAGATGCATCGAAACGTTGAAAAAAAAAAAAAAGATTAACGCAAGTCACCGTGCGGAAATGCACACTGTGCGCCGTATGAAAATCAGACAGGAAAAATTGGTTGCATACGAGATGCAGTCCCGAAAAAAAAAACTGTCCAATTCGCATGTGGGAATGCAAATGCACCAAAATTACATGTTACGCTTCGTAAATTACCGTGAAATGTTTGATGGGTTCGCTGGTTGGCGGCGTTCTGTTGGATGGACGAGACGATCGAGGAGACGAAGGATGGGTCTCTTTACTCTTTTGGGAACGCTAGGGATGTCTTGAAATTTAGTTGGTAGTGTTTAGTTTGACATTTTAAAATAGTTGAATGCTAGTTGTTCATGAGTTAATACAAAAAAAAACAATTTTTATGGCATTGTGTGTGATTTGGAACAACCCTTTGTGCTGCCGTTAGAGGATGTTGAAATTTTAATTCTTTATGTGCATCGTTCACATCTTTATCATTTGTTCCTTTCAAGTTTTCGCAAATAAAAGTGATATTTACGTTCTTTCCACTTGGGCAAATGGTGTATAATTTAAAGAAATATTGTTATGGTATGTTACGGAATTCATGTTCTTCGGTTGTAGCTTCACGGCGATTGGCTTGGGTGAGGGCGTGTAAGAACGGATGTTTTTCTGAGACTCTTCGGTTCTCACCTTTTTTTTGTCTGTGGCTGTCAAAAAAATGAAAACGTATCCTCTGGAAGAAGGTGATGAAAACTTTGAAATGGTGCTTCATGATGTTTGGCAAATTGGAAATGGGTGTTAAAATTGCTTAATGGGTCGAAGATCCAGCATCTTGCAACTGAATGCAATTTTCTTTACCTATATTTTATTTGCTTTGCTGTTTGAATATTGAAGTTTCTGTTTTTGGTTTACACTTTTTGTTTTATTGGTGTTAAATAATAGCTCGTATGATTACCTGAACTATTTTGAACTCGCAGCCAGTTTCGTTTAACACATGATTTCCCTTTTTTCGAAAAAAAAAAAAGAATACAAAATGCGTCAGCTCAGTAAGCTGAATGTTGGGATTTTAATCTAGGGCTTGTTCCCTTTCATGCAATTTTGAACATTGCCTCTTTCTCACAAAATTTTAGAAAATAAAATTCAGTCTAGTGTCGATCGATCGCATCATATTCCAACATGAATCCTGATCTAAAGCGACTCAACATCAATGACATAATTATCTTTCCGTGGCAGAGTGGAGAAGCAGAAGTACATTTGGTCTCTAAAACAACAACTGTCAAATAGAATTAATATACGTGAGCACTTTATAAACTTCACAACTTTTTGTTACTTAAGTATGGTTAACAGACGTACAGAAAGCAGATGAAACATGCTTTGCTCAACTTTTTCCCGATTAATCGATTTCAATGTCTTCGTCTGTTGAACTTTCCAAACTTAATGTCATTTCCGAACGTATCAACCACTCAATCCAAAAATCAAATCGATTGATTACGATCTACAACGGAATAAGTACAATTCAACAACTTGTAACATCAATTCGACAACTACCCAGCTTAACCAAACGTTTCAAATTGATTAAGATAGACTTTGCCAATTTGGGAATATAAAGTGAAAGCCATCAATCAAAAAACGCTCAATCCTCGCTCAGGGGCAACATTTTCCAAGCTCTATTGCCCGTTCTCAAATTATCGATCTTTCAAAACTGCATCCGTTCTATGCCATGCACCAATCTGTCAGTGTAGAATGTTCTACGGGACTCAGAGCAAATAAAACGAACCATCCTCTCAACAGGAAAGCCTACGCAATATGCACATTTTAACTGCAGTTCAATTTGCTACCGGCGGACATACGCACTAGGGTGGTTCAAACTGTCGATTGTGTTCCATTCCATCAGGCTCTGACACTACTCTCCAAATTTGAGCTCAATCGGTTGCGAATTCCTTAAGCTCAGATGACAAAGGCGTAGCTACAAAGCAACACTGGCTGAGTTGACTGGGTTCGATTCCCGGTCTGGTCTAGACATTTTTCGTTAAGGTAAATTTCTCGATTCTCTGGGCTTTTACATGCCACACAATCATACGTATGCAAAAATGGTACCTGACATCGAATTCTCTCAATTAATAACTGTGGAAGTGAGAGCAAGCATTAAACCAATTGTGAAACATTTAGTTTGTAATGCTCAGAAAGAAGGAAGGTGGTTGTGAACTTGAACTGCACAGGCCCTTTGCAGTTTCTTTGGGAATAACTATGGGAAAATCAAACTTTTCGTTCTTTTCGATGCAGTTATTTGGCTCAGTGTCATGAAAGTGTAAGGTATCTTTATTTAAGAAATTTTTTTCTAATAGCAATTTTGCTAAGACTCTCTTTTCGATTGAAATCCACGTTAATGAAATATTATTTGTTTTCGAAATAATCTATATATATAATAATGAATTTATGTCTGTCTGTCTGTCTGTCTGTCTGTCTGTCTGTCTGTCTGTCTGTCTGTCTGTCTGTCTGTCTGTCTGTCTGTCTGTCTGTCTGTCTGTCTGTCTGTCTGTCTGTCTGTCTGTCTGTCTGTCTGTCTGTCTGTCTGTCTGTCTGTCTGTCTGTCTGTCTGTCTGTCTGTCTGTCTGTCTGTCTGTCTGTCTGTCTGTCTGTCTGTCTGTCTGTCTGTCTGTCTGTCTGTCTGTCTGTCTGTCTGTCTGTCTGTCTGTCTGTCTGTCTGTCTGTCTGTCTGTCTGTCTGTCTGTCTGTCTGTCTGTCTGTCTGTCTGTCTGTCTGTCTGTCTGTCTGTCTGTCTGTCTGTCTGTCTGTCTGTCTGTCTGTCTGTCTGTCTGTCTGTCTGTCTGTCTGTCTGTCTGTCTGTCTGTCTGTCTGTCTGTCTGTCTGTCTGTCTGTCTGTCTGTCTGTCTGTCTGTCTGTCTGTCTGTCTGTCTGTCTGTCTGTCTGTCTGTCTGTCTGTCTGTCTGTCTGTCTGTCTGTCTGTCTGTCTGTCTGTCTGTCTGTCTGTCTGTCTGTCTGTCTGTCTGTCTGTCTGTCTGTCTGTCTGTCTGTCTGTCTGTCTGTCTGTCTGTCTGTCTGTCTGTCTGTCTGTCTGTCTGTCTGTCTGTCTGTCTGTCTGTCTGTCTGTCTGTCTGTCTGTCTGTCTGTCTGTCTGTCTGTCTGTCTGTCTGTCTGTCTGTCTGTCTGTCTGTCTGTCTGTCTGTCTGTCTGTCTGTCTGTCTGTCTGTCTGTCTGTCTGTCTGTCTGTCTGTCTGTCTGTCTGTCTGTCTGTCTGTCTGTCTGTCTGTCTGTCTGTCTGTCTGTCTGTCTGTCTGTCTGTCTGTCTGTCTGTCTGTCTGTCTGTCTGTCTGTCTGTCTGTCTGTCTGAACCTTATAGAATTGAAAACTAATGAACCGATCGCCGTGAAATTTTGTATGCACGAGTTATTGGGGCTGGGAAGGTTCTTATGATAGTTTGAGACCCCTCCCTTCTCTAGAAGAGGTCTGCCATACAAATGAAACACAAATTTCTGCATAGCTCGAGAACTAATCAAGCAAAAGAAATCAAGTTTAGCATGTGGGAGTTTTTGGAGGTAAAAAAAGGTTCCTATGGTAGGTTAAGACCCCTCTCCTTTCTAGAACGGGGGGGGGGGGGGGGCATACAAATGAGACTGAAATTTCTGCATAACTCTAGGAATAAGAAAGCAAAATAAACAAAAATGTGCATGTGGGAATTTTGATGGCAAGAAATGTTTCTACGGTGGTTCAAGACCCTTCCTCTCTCTGGTAAAAGGGAGGGGGTCATACAAATGAAACTCAAATTTAAACCAAACATGAGAATTATCGCTACTGTTATGAAAATTTGTATGCAGGAATTTTTGGGGCCGGAGAAGGTTTTTATGATGGTTCGAAACTCCTCCCTCGTCTGGAAAGGAGGGGGGGGGGGCTCCCATACAAATAAAACACAAATTTCTGCATAACTGGAGAACTAATCAAGCAAATGGAACCAAACATGAGGTGTGGAGTTTCTAGGAGGCACATTTTTTTTCTATGCTGGATCGAGACCCCTCCCTCCTCTGGAAGGGGGGGCGTCTTATACAAATGATACAGACATTGAATCATTCGGCGTGAAAATTTGTATGCAGAGGTTTTGGGGCAGGGGAAGGTTCTTATGATGGTTCGATACCCCTCTTCTCAAGAAGGGGGGTTCCAAACAAATGAAACACAAATTTCTGCAAACTCGAGAGTAAATCAAGCAAATTGAACCAAATTTGGCATGCGGGGAATTTTGGAGGGCGGATTCTTTCTATGTAGTTCGAGACTTCTCCCTTCTCTGGAAGGGGGTGGGCACTCATACCAATGAAACAGAAATTGAACCGATCTGCGTAATAACTAGTATGCAGGGGTTTTTGGGGCCGAAGAAGGTTCTTATGATGGTTTGAGAAGAGCTTCCCCCCTTTGGAAGGGGCGGGGGCTCTCATACAAATGAAACACACATTTCTGCATAGCTCGACAACTAATCCAGCAAATGGAACCAAATATGGCATGTGGGGTTTTTGAAGGCAAGATTTTTTTCTATGAAGGACTGATACCCCTCCCTTCTCTGGAAAGGGGTGGACTCTCATACAAATAAAACAAAAATTAAACCGATCAGCGTGAAAATTTGTATGTAGAGGTTTTTATGACGGGAAAAAATCTTATGATGGTTCGAGATCCTTCTTCCCTCTGGAGGAGGGGGGGGGGGTACCATACTAATGAAATATTAATTTATGCATAACTGGGGGGTTTTTTGGAGGCAGAATTTTTCTTTGGTGGTATGAGGCCCCTCTCCCCCATATGAAACACAAATTTCAACAAAACATGAGAATTATCCAGGCAACGACAAAATGTGCATTTCACGGATTAGATGCAGGTTATAATAGAAGCTTGAACCCCTTACCCTTTACAAAAAGGGATGCATGAGCTACTCTCAGTGCTACAGTATGCACAAGAAGTTAATCGAAGGGTATGCAAGAGAAAATTACGTTAAAACTCACAGGATATGGCGTAGTTGGATAATATACATTTTTTTGAAAGAAAAATTATGGTAGAATCTTCCAATCCGAGAGTTTAATGAAAAACACACTCACCTATTTTTTTTTTAAGAAAATTATTTCATTATTTGTATTTAAATATTGCAAAAGAAAAAAATATGCCCGGTCAAAATTTATGGTAGTTTTCTTGAAAATGCAGTAGTTAATACTGAAGTTATTGTGGATTGCCATAGAAGTTTTGAAAACTGGCGTAGGCAGCCAAAATAGTAGGAACTACCAATATACTACTATTTCTTCCAGTGTAGGTACTATTGAAAAAAAAGAGGAGAAATTTCGTTCTTAGACTGGCATTGTTAAGTTCAATAAATTGATGCAGGTACCTAAACAAAAATAAAAACATAAAAAAAATTAAAAAGTAAAACTCTCTAATCGAAGGCACAAATCTGCAAACGAAATTTGTTTTACAAAACTCATTCCGAAAAACAATCATAAACACGCCAGTTCTTCTAAATTTTATTTAATCGCAAGCGTAGCAGCGCTCACACCGGGTTAAGTTAGTATTCTGATAAAAATGATTCACAACTTTCAGGACACAACTGATTTCGTGCCTTGATTTTTTGGCTGCACTGTACACAAAAAACGCACCAATGGTGCATGTTGAATAGTTGATGGATAATTTAACAAAAACATCATCTTGCTAATTAATAAATCTTGCAATATCCAAACTGCTAGGAGCCTTTGAATGTGAAGTTTTGTTTCTCTGTAATTAATTCCATGGAATCTTCAAAGGACCAGTGTAGCTCGAGTTCACAATTATTGAGGATAAAATTCCTGGAGGAGATTCAAAATGAGATTTGAAATCGCTTGAACTACCCTAATACGCATTTTTCAAGTACTTTTCCCATTTTAGAAACTTGATTCGATCGGAAAGGAAGTGTTCCTGTTTTTGAAAACCAATTTTAAATCCTTCAGCATCCGGTTGTTAGGTTCAAAAACTCGATGAAAGGGAAATGCGAGGCGTTTTAACGCACTTTTATGGAAGTCAGTGTGGTGAGTAAGGGTATTCGGGATAAAATGGACAGCCAGAGGAAATTTTCTCTTGTTCAATCATCGACATTTTCTAATTAATGACAGAGATGCAACATCACACAAATTGTCAAACTCGAAGTTCAGTGGTGTGAGGCGAAGGTCTACAAGATGTATTGACATGTGTTCAGATGCCACACCTACGCAACACATGTGGGCGCCTCGACTACCGTTTAGATTTTGATTCAGTTCCAACCTGGATCAGGTGTCGAGATTGGGTCGGCTTTTTGGGTGTTGAACGTCGGTGTGTATGTTTTTATTTGTAACGCATATCGGATTCAGGTTAACACAGACAAAACGTTCGGATATCGCAGGTTGCTACTCGTACCATCCTAGGCTCAATATTGAAAACGGTTTAAGTGTTATTGGCGATGCACTTACTCTAATGTGAAACCCCATTTGAATCTATCATCGTGTGCGTGAACTACATTTAGTTACTTTTCTCTAGTTTCTTCTTATGCAAACAATCATGGAAACTCTCACCTTTTCCAGGTGGCAGCACCGCGGCACCGTCATTGCAAATTGGATATTTCTATGTTGTTGTATCTCTTACTGTACTAGTCTCTCAAAATCCAGAAAAAACAAGGTTAACTTATTACGCATCAATGGATAAAGAGGTTTAACTAATTATACTTGATAATGAATAACAAGTAAAAATAGGAGATAAATTCAAAACTACTGAATAAAAATAGTTAAATAAGTTAATGTAAACTTGAACTATGTTGTTTTAAAAATCCTAACAAAAGTATGGAGTGCAATTAAAAATTACTCTTAATTATAAACTTTGAAGTTATAATAATAGTAACATTAGTTGCTGCATGGAACGTATTTAAAAGTACTAAACATGTAATAAACATTACTGCAAATAGTACAAAAGCACTTCAATTACTGCTGTTATTAGTGGAATAAAAAATAAGTACACTGCAATATATATTCTATTATCTGTGATTATGTATTATTTTTTAAGCTGTGCCTGAAGTAAAGCTTAGTGCGTGCCCCTCGTGTTATCCTGATAATGGTAAATCTAGAATGAAATTATATCAACAAAAAACTGTATTGACTGAAAATAATGGATTAAAATCGAGTTAAAGTTGTGTTTTGGTTCTGTGAAGATTTTTACACTCAACGTACTTCATTAAGTTAAATCTTACCCCTCTAAAATTTCAATAGAAAATGAATGTCTAATTATGAGTAGATTAATATATACACTATATAAATCTATTAATTAAAGAATGTATCGAAAAAAAGTTATCCTCACATTTTTCTTTCAAATCATTAAAAAATATGATGTTTTATTCAAACAAATGTATGATTCCTTATTATACTGCATTGATATTGAACATTGTGAAGACCGGATGAAATTTATATGATTCCTTCACGAATTTGCGAATTTTTGATAGAACACTTTTCATCCCAACAAGAGTTTCATCACATATTTTGGACACTTCAGCCCAAATTGTTTTGAACTCCTGCATATTCTCAGCTGCCTTACCAGTCTAAAGGGTGTCCACAGTTAAATTGCATCACTTTCAATAAGCTGTAACATTTTGCCCTTTGAGTTGATTTCAACGAAATTTTGGGTGAAATAACCTCAACGTGTATTGTTTACACTGCGTGAGTTCCATTGTGAAATGTGTCGTGGTTTTGAAAATGGAGTCGAAGGAATACAAGTACGAGAACATTTTGAACACGCACCTCGACAACCCACTTCTTTCGCACCGAGCCATCGGAAAGATGTTGAAAATTTCAAAATAAAGTTCCTTTTTCACCAAAAAACAGCGAGAACTTAGTTGCGCACCTAATAGTAACATTAGTTGCTGCATGAGACGTATTTATAAGAACTAAACATGTAATAAACATTACTGCAAATAGTACAAAAGCACTTCAATTACTGCTGTTATTAGTGGAATAAAAAATAAGTACACTGCAATATATATTCTATTATCTGTGATTATGTATTATTTTTTAAGCTGTGCCCGAAATAAAGCTTATTGCGTGCCCCTCGTGTTATCCTGATAATGGTAAATCTAGAATGAAATTATATACACAAAAAAATGTATTGACTGAAAATAATGGATTGAAATCGAGATATAGTTGTGTTTGGGTTCTGTGAAGATTTTTACACTCCACGTAATTCATTAAGTTAAATCTTACCCCTTTTAAATTCCAATAGAAAATGAAAGACCAAATATGAGTAGATTAATATATACACTATATAAATCTATTAATTAAAGAATGTATCGAAAAAAAGTTATCCACATATTTTTCTTTCAAATCATTAAAAAATATGATGTTTTATTCAAACAATAAGGATGATTCCTTTTTGTACGGCATTGATATTGAACATTGAGAAGACCGGATGAAATTTATATGATTCCTTCACGAATTTGCGAATTTTTGATCGAACACTTTTCATCCCAACAAGAGTTTCATCACATATTTTGGACACTTCAGCCCAAATTGTTTTGAACTCCTGCATAATCTCAGCTGCCTTACCAGTCTAAAGGGTGTCCACAGTTAAATTGCATCACTTTCAATAAGCTGTAACATTTTGCCCTTTGAGTTGATTTCAACGAAATTTTGGGTGAAATAACCTCAACGTGTATTGTTTACACTGCGTGAGTTCCTTTGTGAAATGTGTCGTGGTTTCGTAAATGGAGTCGAAGGAATACAAGTACGCGAGAACATTTTGCACACGCACCGCGACAACCCACTTCTTTCGCACCGAGCCATCGGAAAGATGTTGAAAATTCATCAGTCCACAGTGTCTCGTGTCATAAAACGTTTCGGGGAACGTTTAACTGTCGATCGGAAGAAGGTGAGTAGTAGAAAAAGTGTTCCGTACTGTGTGAAGGATCACAAGCGAGTGGTTGCTGCATTTAAACGCAAACCCAACTGTTCCGTTCGGGATGTCGCGAAAAAGCTGTACTTGACCAAAAGTTTCGTGCAGAAAGCCAAGAAACGAGCCGGGTTCTGTTGATTCAAAGTTCAGATAGCTCCAAACCGAATAGGATAGGCTAAAACACGTGCGCGTAAGTTTTACACACAAATGTTGACAAAACCACACTGCTGCATCATGGACGATGAAGCACACGTAAAAGCGGACTCTAAACAAACTTTAACGGTAACCAGTATGTGACTGCGAAAGACAAGTTCGATGTTCCAGAGTTTCTCAGGAAACAGCAAGTGTCAAATTTCCCCAAGAAATTCATGATTTTTTCATGTGGTAAACGGAGCAAGCCTTTCGTGACAACTTCAACTGTAAATGGTCAAGTATACATGAATGAATGCCTGAAAAAAACGACTGCTTCCGTTTCTCAAAACACACAACGTTCCTACAATTTTTTGGCCGGACCTAGCCTCTTGTCACTACTCCAAGGATTTTCTGGAGTTACAAGACGAATGGTGTCAATTTTGTGCCGAAAGATCTTAATCCCCCAAACCCTCCAGAGTTGCGGCCAATTGAAAAATATTGGGCTATAATGAAGCACGAACTTCGTAAGCATCCTAAATTTGTCACTACAGAACAGGAAATGTTGAAATCATTGTTGAAAGCGGAAAAAAATGTCGGTTCAAGCGTTGTACAAAATCTTATGCGTGGTATTGAGAAGAATGTTCGGGCTTTTGGATTTGGTAAAGAAATACAGTGAAAAAAACAATACCTTAACCAAGATTTTACATTGTATTTTCTTCCCTGGATATTTCATGACAATCGGTTGATAGACTTGTTTTTGAGTACGAGTTTAAAGTGAAGCAATTTATTTGTGAACACTCTTTACTGCATTGAACTTGAACATTGTGAAGACCGGATGAAATTAATATGATTCTCTCACAAATTTGTGAATTTTTGATCGAACACTATTCATTATGACAAGAGTTTCATTACTTATTTTGGACGCTTCAGCCCACAATTTTTAGAACAACTGCATATTCTCAGCTGCTTTACCAGCCTATTTGATGACCCTCTTCACAATCACCCAATAGCGTTCGATGAGTCAATTTGGCAGATTGATGTCTTTCTCATCGAAATGTATACGCTTTTCCGTGAGCCAAATGAGAGTTGTTTTGGCGTAATGCGCCAACGCTTAATCCGGACAAAATAGTGGAGGGGTACTATGTTTCTGATTTATAGGGAACAACCTCTTCTGCAGACACTCAGATCGATAGATCTCCGCATTGATTGTTCCGGTGGTGTATAAAATGGTAGACTTCAAACCACAGGAACTTCTCGACTAAACTTCTCCACTTAAATCGACCTATCTGCATCACTTACATCCTCCTCTACGACGGCAGTGTAATATTGAGGACCTGTCACGTATTGACTTTGATTTGTTCTTCCGAATTAGAGCTGTCACTTTCTGATCCAGTTTAGGCTTTGAGGATCCGGGTTTTCTGCCTCTACCTAGCACTTCATGCAATGAACAGTGTTCCCGTTGTTGTGTTCAAAACCCTAATTTTCAGGTTTTTTTTAATGCGCGACATTTTGAAAACGAAGAATTTAGACCGAGCAACAAGTAAACAAACCAAAGATGACAGTCAAATGCACAGCATGCTAAGATGAACACATTAAAACCATCACAAATATACTCGTTCAACCTAAATGTACGTGAAAAGCTTATTTTCAACACATACCATATAGGGCTCCAGCCGGCTAGCATGGAGCAGTCTGTTTAATCTGCAGTTGAGCATGTTCCACATATAACAGCGAAAGAAAAGTGAAGACGACCGACGTGAACGCAAGGAAGGTTAGAAATAACTCCATGCGCAATCCGAACCAGTCTATTCCGGACCTGGCCAAGAAGGTCAATTCTTCTTTCTGGTTTGTTCAGCAGACCATAAAAGAAGTAAATAGTGCCATGAAAAACGCATTTTTGACCATAAGACTCTGGTGAATATCCATAAAAAAAAAAAATGATCCATCGGTACTTTACATAAAATTTAGCAACAAAATGTCAAAAATGTACCGTTTCATATCTAGGGCATGATCGTCAAAAGTGTACGGATTACCCATAAACATATCGCAAATGATCCATAAAAGATTCAATAACTTTCCTTAAACTTGTAAAGTTGATCCATAGAATGTATCCTTTGTGCAATGATATATATACGCATGTCCCATAAATTATTTGATATTTTCCATAAATAAATTGCCAATGATCCATAAAATGATGAATAATGAACCATAAACTTATGAAAATGAGGCGGCAAATGCGGCCCGCGATAGCATTTGAGAAATATGAGAACTTCATTGAATATGTAGCTATTTGCTGTTCGATTTGAGTTGCATTTCTTACTGTGCAATAATTGTGATTCTCATAGTTTTATGTGAACAACTTTTACCGTGCTTGTTACACAGATGATGAATGACCAAAAAGGCGGGATAGAAAAAAAAGAGAGAATGCAGTCATATTTTCGCTTCCGCAACCACAGGTTCATTCACTTTCACCATTCAGTGTCTGTTGTCAATTGGTTCCGTTCTGTAGTCGCGTGCGTAGTTCTGAGATGTTTCGAGCAATTATTCAGTGAAAATGGAAGCCAGCACTAGCATAAAACGGAAAGTGGCTGATGAAGGACGTGTTTTCCAGGAGAAGTGGTCTGAAATGTTTTTCTTTACGTGCATTTATCAAAAACCGGTGTGTATGATTTGCAACGAAGCTGTTGCAGTTATGAAGGAATTTAATGTGAAGCGTCACTACGAGTCGAAACATGCGTCAAAAATGGATAAATATGTCGGTGTGGCGCGGGCTGAAAAATGTGCTGAGTTCAGGGGAAATTTGAGTAGCCAGCAAAACTTTTTTGTGAGAAGAAAGCTAGAAAACGAGTTGTGCACAAAGGCAAGTTTCATTATCGCAGAAAAACTCGCTTCCCATTCGAAGCCATTTTCTGACTGTGGTTCAAATGATTTGTCCCGAAAAAAGTCGCATCTTTGCGCAAGTGAGTTTGTCGCGGGCGACCATCACCAGGCGGGTTGAAGACATTGCTGAAAATCTTGTGTTGAGTTTGAAGGAAAAAGTTGCCAGCTTTGAATTTTATTCAGTGGCGCTGGATGAGAGCACGGATATATCTGACACAGCTCAATTGGCAGTTTTTATCCGCGGCATATCTAAGAAATTTGAGGTGACTGAGGAATTGGCAAGCCTTTTCCCCATGAAAGGAACGACGAAGGGCATTGATATCTTTAATGCTCTGTGCGCTGTTCTAGAAAAGTTTGATCTACCGCTGAAGAAAATGTCCGGAGTTGTTACCGATGGAGCTCCCGCTATGTGTGGTATGTATTTTGTTTTCCATCTTATTTAAATTATTCAAGCTTATACCGCAGTGTAAAGACGTGCAAGCTCCTTTAAATTCTTGCCTAAAATGTTGTGCTATTTTGAACGTCGCCTTTTGACAGTACTGGCATTATTACATTTATTATGGACATTTGATGTATTTGGCGCTGGCATCAGGCCGTAAGTTTATTTACTTCTTACTTGAAGGGTTGCATACAAATTGATGCAACATATTCAGCTTTATCAGATTTACGGCCTTGGAAAATTTAGTACCAAGGATGGTGTTAAATTTTAGGTATTTTTCTTCATACATTTATGTATGTTTAAATTTATTTATTTATTTATGAATTATGTTTGAGCTTGTTTGTCTGTTCTCTGTGCTTAATCATTTTATTACTGAAAAAAAAATGTTTATTCATAGGAAAACATGAAGGTGCAATTGCCCATCTTCGAAAATTACCAGAAGTGTCAGAGCAATTCTCACAGTACCATTGCATCGTGCACCAGGAGAACCTCTGCGCCAAAAGCGTGGGATTCATAGATGTCATGAAAGATGTCATCAAAATAGTTAATTTCATCCGATCGCACGCATTTAACCATCAAGAATTTCAGGCTCTTCTAGTTGACACGGATGCAGAATATGGTGACGTATCATATTATACTGAGGTACGTTGGCTGAGCAGGGGAAAGGTGCTGCGACGCGTATTTGATCTTCGGAAAGAAATCGTCGAATTCATGGAGAGCAAAGGTAAATCAGTGAAGTTTTTCGATAATGCGGAGTGGGTGACAGATCTGGCTTTCCTGACTGACTTACAACGCACCTGAACGATTTGAATTCAAGTCTCCAGTGTAAACGCAAATTGGTGCACAGCATGTTTAATCAAATCAGTACATTTGAAAACAAACTCGTGTTGTGGGAGAAACAGATGAAAATTCTAAATTTTGCCCATTTCCCTACTCTCGGAAAATGCAATGTGACGTTGACTAAAAAATACGTTGACGCACTCCAAACAATGAAAAATGATTTTTCTCGTAGATTTGGAGATTTCAAAGCGCATGACAAAATTCTAAAACTTTTTTCCACTCCATTCAGTGTTGATGCTGAACAAGCCCCAGATAATATCCAAATGGAACTAATTGAGTTACAGTGCGACACGGAACTGCGAGAAAAAATTGATCGACATGATTTGTTGGAGTTCTATGCTAAATTTGTTCCGGAAGAGCGCTTCCCAGAGCTGCGAAATCATGCTCTTTTCGTAGCTTCTTTGTTTGGATCCACATACATTTGTGAACAACTGTTTTCCGTGATGAAGCAAGTAAAGTCAAAAGCAAGAAATAAGATAAGTGATGCACATTTGGACAATTCATTGCGTATTTCGACCTCTAGCATGAAGGCTGATCTCGATAAGCTTGCTCAAGAAAAGTGTAAGTGAATTATGTATTAAATTGCGAAAAGTTTTTTTTTATTGATTTTCAAATGAATTGAATGTGATATAAATCTACATTTTGTTGTTTGTAATTTTTTTTTATTTTGCAAGAGCATTGCTTTACATTTCAGGTACATCTACTAAAAACGTGTCCTCAAAATAAGCTGTTTTTTATTAATTATTTTAAGCCATTAAAAATAACTCATTGCGGCCCGTGGCATTGGTGCAAAATTTCATTTTGGCCCGCTGCAAGCATCTACCTGAGCACCACTGCGCTAAACTATACAGGGTGCGGCAGAAAATTATGCGAAAATTTTCAAACTTGAGTATTGGGTTAATTCGTGTAGCTAGTGACTAATTTCGAAAGTGTGTTTGTTTATGATGGCTTTGAATTGCTGCGACCAAACATTCTATTTGTTTTATTGCAAATTCGTCCAAATGTTCGCGAAAGAAGTGATCACCAGTTTGTTGCTCGCCCAGAAGAAGCCGAAAGAGATTGCCAAGGTGGTAGGGTGCCATTTGGCAACAGTTTACCGCATAAAAAAGTCCCTGCAGGATGGTCCTAAGTAGCGGAAGCCGCGAAGCAGACGTCCACGCTTTGCACGCACGCCGAACGTGATCAAATCGGTCCGTGCAAAAATTGCTCGCCACCCGGTGCGTTGCATAAGAAAACTTGCAAAGGAAGCCAATATTTCGGAGAAATCCATGATTACGGACCGGGTCAAGGAACTACGAGTGACTCGATAATCCAGTTCTCCGACGAAAAGCTTTTCAGCATCGATGCTGTGGCCAACAGCCGCACGGACCGGTTCATTTCACTGCAGAAAATGGAGAACGTTCCGGAAAAAGTGAAATTCAAATTTCAAACCAAACATCCGGCTGGTGTCATGATGTTTGGCTTGGTGGCGTCCAACGGTTTGAAAATGCCGTCTGTTTTCATTGATGACAATTATATACAGGAGAATGACAAAATGATCTAGACTGGCAAATTTTTCATTAACTTTGTAGTGCTCTTTATAAACTTCATGGAATATTATCCGATATAATTTCGCCAAGAAGCATTCGACTGTAAAATTAAATTTTATATCTCGGTAACATAACTGGCCACGGCCCCTGGACACCGGAGTTGTCCCGGGTTTCTGGAGAGGCTATCTCAAATGTTGAATTTGTGATGAGATTTTGTGCAAGATACCGTTGTCTAACTTTTTTTTTCAGTAAACGCACGTAAAGAAAAAATATTTTTCAAGCAAATGAAATGTTACTAGAAAATAAGGGGAATGATTAGATACTTCCATTTAATTTCAACTACCTTTAATGCTTATCTTGACAGATACGCGTATTTCGTCTACAATGTGCAGACTTCTTCAGTGTCCTGTACTAATACAGTCGAGTATTAGTACACGACACTGAAGAAGTCTGCACATTGTAGACATAATACGCGTATCTGTCAAGATAAGCAATAAAGGTAGTTGGAATTAAATGGAAATTACTAATCATTCTTCTTATTTTCTAGTTACAGGTATTCCACTAAACAGTTCACACTCTCCATAATTCAAATGAAATGTTGATTACAGGAATCGCTCTTAAGTTGACTGAGATATGGCCATTTCCGTGAAACATGTTTTGATGAAGGGTCCTGGATACTGTTAACTCTTTATGTTACTCAAAACATTTTCTTGGTTTTTCATCACAAACCTTACTATAAACTCAAAGTGGGTCCTTGACCATATTGGCTACTCGCGGAACCACCTGAACGTCCCCGGGGGGACACGTAGTAGAGGCCATTTACATCAAAAAATACCGTGCGGCAGCTCTATCTTTATGATTTTTCATAATCATGATTTTGATAGACTTGAGAAAGCCATTGGCTACATTGGCCACTCACGGAACATTTTTGGGGGAACCTGTAGTAAGGAACAATTACGATTTTACGGACGTTCCGATGGTTCTGGGAGTGGCCAATATGGTCAAGGATCCACTTTAAGTTTATAATAAGGTTTGTGATGAAAAACCAAGAAGAAAGATAAATATATCATACCCTTGATATAAAACGGTTGATTTTTCACATTATATTGCAAAATTTTGCTAAAATTATGGCTCAAATATGGATCATTTCTATTTTTTTTGTGGATTTTCATCAGAATCATTTTTATTCACCAGAGTCTTATGGGTCAAGAATGCGTTTTTATAGAACGATTTTCAATTTTTCATAGATCATTTCTTCAGTTTTAAAGGTGCAAACTTAGCGCTGCCGTAGTTCTTCCGGCATAGTTTATGGATCATACATATTATTTTAGGTGCACAAAATGGATTTTCTATGGACCATATTAAGAAGTTAAAGGGTTCATTTTTCAAACCTATTTTGGAACATTGGAGATGTATTTATGGAATATTTACAATAATTTAGTGATCATGTTCATATATTTTAGTTTACAAACGTTACATTCTATGGATTAATTTTACATGTTTAAGGAATTATATTGAACCTTTTATGGATCATTTGCTATATGTTTATGAGTAATCCGTACAATTTTATAGATCATACCCTAGATTTATTAAGGTACATTTTCGACATTTTATTGCTAAAATTTATAGAAAGTATGGATCACATTGCTGTAACTTATGGATCATTTTAATTTTTTTTATGGATTTTCATTTGAGTGTTATGGGTCATGAATACGTTTTATATGGAACGAATTCAATTTTTCATGGATCATTTCTTAAGTTTAAAGGTGCAAACTTAGGGCTGCCGACTGAAAACTGGGCCGGACTTTTCAGCAAATTCAGCAAGCCGTACATAACGACCGGCACCAACAACGCCTGCTGCCGTTCTTCCGGTCCCATGAAGGTGACACTTTGTTTGGGCCGGATCGTGTCATTACGCAAAACCGGTGATGGAGTGGTACGAAGCCAACGATGTTGTTTTTGTGACGAAGGAGGCAAATCCGCCAAACTCGCCAGAACTTCGCCCAATAGACGCCCAATTCTGGTTGATTATGAAAGGCATGTTCCGAAAAACAGGGAAGGTCTTCAAAAACGACAAAGACTCGAAGAAAGAGCAAACTTTTTTACGCAATGCTTGAATCTTCTCCAAAAAGTTGTATTTCCTATATTTTACACAAATTTACACACTAGGGAATCATATGAAGGTAAGTTAGAGAGATGCTTAAGTAAGACCACCTTGCACGAACTAGCAAAGGCTTTGACTTTAAGGTGATATTTCAAACTTTATGTAGCAAGTAGTGTTACTTAAAAAAGCCTCCGATTTAGTGGTTTCTCGTGCATTGAATTGGAAAATTGAAATAAGTACAGAAGGGCAAGTTAAAATGGCGAAAGTCAAACTCTGAATATGTACAAACCATTAACGCAGATAGCTGGAAAACATTTATGAAAAAGATATGATTTCTCGTAATCTACAGTATACAAAACAAAATATCCTTTTGTTCTTACATAAGAAATGGAATGTTAATCATTTCCATAGTTCCCGATCCCTCATGTACTGTTTATCTGAAATTTCATATCACTGAAACCGAGTTTCAAGCAACTTTTTGCAGAAGCTCACATATATGTCCTTGTTTCTAGAACAGTAGCGGACATTCCTATTTTTTGAAGATCCAAGTTTTTGAAAGGGTCTTTGTTGTGAGTTCTCCTTCATGTATAGTGGCCAGGTTGTGAGAGGTTGAAGAGCTTACAAAGTCAACCAACTGGAATAAGATAAACATAATTAAGGAAAAAGCAAATGATTCATTATCAAACTGCTGTAACATGTGTATTTTTATTTGTCATTATTAAAGAGCAGGCTTCGACATTTTAATTCTTGATTTAATTTTTTGCTAGAAAAAATATAACAAAATGTTTGGTCTGAATTATAAAACATCTGAATTATAACTAGAAAATGTAAAAAGAGATAAATTATTTCCGTTTAATTCTAATTAACTCAATTGCTTATCTAGACAGATACGCGTATTCCGTCTACAATGTGCAGACTTCTTCAGTGTCGTGTACTAATACTGGACTAAAAGAAAATCATCGCCACCTGCCGTATACATACTATTTTCCAAATACAGACTTATTTTTTTTCCATGTCGGGATCCTCATCACTGCGGGCAATTTTTAATATTTTGTGATATATCCTCCTTTTTTTGCTTTAGATATTGTCAGCATGACGCATCACTATTGCTAGAATTGATCGCCAATGTTTGACTTAAAGAGTTGTCCCAGGGCGGTATAACACAACAAATAAAGTGTACTGCCGAACTGGGGTTTGTTCTCCAGATTTCAGATGGTTCTTGTCGCCCTTTGCTGAAGAACTTAAATTTTGTGTATGAGATTACTGGGCAGTGACATAACAAGTGTTCCGCGTCTTCTTTATCCATGTTACATAATCGACATGAATCATCTTGAAGTTTTCCTATCAGCTTCAAGTGATACCGGCCTGGACAGTGACCAGTTATAAGGCCTGTAAATAAGTTTGAATTTTTTTTGGTAAGATCAAGTAATTTGCTAGTCATTGAGATTTTACCTCCAGCTAACATTGTTTCCCAGCCTATCCTGAGTCAAACACAAAAATTATACTTAATATCTACACACTTAAAAATTATTAATTTTACCCGAGACGTAATTCATGTTTGTAAAAAGTTGGGGCACGTAGAGAAAGATTTCGTGTAAAATTATGTCTCCTGAAACTTACACATACGCAATTCGGCGAAAGATGTGTTTGATTGAATCAACTCATTCTTATGTGTTGAAGGACGCTTGCATGTGTCGGTCTCCGGGGACAGAAATGCACATGACATTTTGGTAGTGTGTACCTCACCTTTTCCCTTATACCTAACCTATCCAAGTAGTTTTCTTCCAGCCGTATATCACTCCTCCCGGCTTTGTCGATAAAACTACATCTGTATCTTCAAAATATGCGTTCTTCTATGTCCTAAAAAGCATTCAAACAAAGTATTCAAATTAAAACTGAAATAAAAAATTAGAGCAAAAAAAATGTTTTTTAAGTCCCACCCTAAGGACAGTTAGAAGAAGTGTTATAAAATGAAACGTATATGAGTTATAATTTAGGTTTATTCAGCAAAGTTTCATTAAATTAAACTATCAACAATTCTCTACGAGCAACAATTCCTCTAAATGTTAAGAATACAAAGTTAGATTTTTATTATGAACATAAAAGGACCACCCTAGTCACCACCCAAACCAATAGATAGATCTTTATTTTAAGACTTAATCTTCCAAAAACATAATATGTCTAAAGTTAATGGTTTTCAAGTCATCGATTTTTGTCGTGAAATTTGGCTATTCGTACCATAGTGCAGGGTCCAATATAATTTTAGCGTTGAGATCTTAACCCACCACATTCTTCCTAAAAATAATTGACCGACTAAGAATCCCTTTTTAATATAGGGGATTTTGTTGATTATGTCCCTATTATAGCCTATGCGATCATTGAGCTAAGCTTTCATGCGGTCCCATTTACATTCTGTCTTGCTATCAATAAGAATTTGGTTAGTTCTACCAGTAATTTTATCTCTAATTACACTAGTCGGCAGTGTTTCACTCCCTTCAAGTATATATGTTGAATTTTATAGATTTTGCCACGCTGAATCCAAATATGGGCTCAGAAATGCTGTAACACGTCCAGTTTTTGAGAAAAATGTGATTAAAATTCACAAAAACACGTATTTCCGTAGTAATATGATCTACCTCATCAACAACCAGAATATTGGCTCTGCCCTTTGCAAGTTGGACTTGAATTTTATGGAATGGACCTCCCTGAATTCATTCGTGAACACAGATCTTTCGTAACACGTAAGATTGATGAAATAAACCGGGATTTCATTCACAAAATTATGAATTTTCATAAAAATCAAGATTTTCTATTTTGAAAACATGAATTTCACTGACTGACTGACTGACTGACTGACTGACTGACTGACTGACTGACTGACTGACTGACTGACTGACTGACTGACTGACTGACTGACTGACTGACTGACTGACTGACTGACTGACTGACTGACTGACTGACTGACTGACTGACTGACTGACTGACTGACTGACTGACTGACTGATAGGAAATCTTGATTTTCATGAAAATTCGCAATTTTGTGAATAAAAACTCATTTTTTTTCAACACGAATGGATTCAGAGAGGTTCATTTCATAAAATCCAAACCCAACATTCAAAGGGCGGAGCAAAAATTCATGTTTTCAAAATAGGAAATCTTGATTTTCATGAAAATTCGTAATTTTGTGAATGAAATCCCGGTTTATTTCATCAATCTGACGTGTAACGAAAAATCTGTGTTCACGAATGAACTCAGGGAGGTTTATTTCATAAAATCCAAACCCAACATTCAAAGGGCGGAGCGAAAATTCATGTTTTCAAAATAGGAAATCTTGATTTTCATGAAAATTCTGAATTTTGTGAATGAAGACCCGGTTTATTTCATCAATTTTACGTGTTACGAAAAATCTGTGTTCTTGAATGGATTCAGGGAGGTCCATTTCATAAAATCCAAACCCAACATTCAAAGGGCGGAACGAAAATTCATGTTTTCAAAATAGGAAATCTTGATTTTCATGAAAATTCGTAATTTTGTGAATGAAATCCCGGTTTATTTCATTAATCTTACGTGTTACGAAAAATCTGTGATAACGAATGGATTCAGGGAGGTTCATTTCATAAAATCCAAACCCAACATTCAAAGGGCGGAGCGAAAATTCATGTTTTCAAAATAGGAAATCTTGATTTTCATGAAAATTCGTAATTTTGTGAATGAAAACCCGGTTTATTTCATCAATCTTACGTGTTACGAAAAATCTGTGTTCCCGAATGGATTCAGGGAGGTCCATTTCATAAAATCAAAGCCCAGTATTCAAAGGGCGGAGCTGAAATTCATGTTTTCAAAATAGAAAATCTTGATTTTTATGAAAATTCGTAATTTTGTGAATGAAATCCCGGTTGATTTCATTAATCTTACGTGTTACGAAAAATCTGTGATAACGAATGGATTCAGGGAGGTTCATTTCATAAAATCCAAACCCAACATTCAAAGGGCGGAGCGAAAATTCATGTTTTCAAAATAGGAAATCTTGATTTTCATGAAAATTCGTAATTTTGTGAATGAAAACCCGGTTTATTTCATCAATCTTACGTGTTACGAAAAATCTGTGTTCTCGAATGGATTCAGGGAGGTCCATTTCATAAAATCCAAACCCAACATTCAAAGGGCGGAACGAAAATTCATGTTTTCAAAATAGGAAATCTTGATTTTCATGAAAATTCGTAATTTTGTGAATGAAAACCCGGTTTATTTCATCAATCTTACGTGTTACGAAAAATCTGTGATAACGAATGGATTCAGGGAGGTCCATTCCATAAAATGCAAGTCCAACTTGCAAAGGGCAGAGCCAATATTCTGGTTGTTGCTTAGGTAGATCATATTACTACGGAAGTACGTGTTTTTGTGAGTTTAAATTACATTTTTCTCAAAAACTGGACGTGTTACAGCATTTCTGAGCCCATATTTGGATTCAGCGTAGCAAAATCTATAAAATCCAACCAGAAATGCCGACGGGAGCGAAAAAAGTTCCGATTTTGCCGACTAGTGTTACTGACGTCCAGATTTCCAGTGCTCTGTCTCTTTCAGCTGGTGGAACTTGTGCCTTTGCACATTCCAATTTCTGCTCAACAGAGTTGATTCAACTAGGCAAACCTTTAACGTTTCCGTGATATCCAGGAATTATTTTGATCTGGAACTCGGGTAACATCGACATGACTTACAGGTTCTGCAACTGTGTTTTGGACTGCAGGATTTTGCAACCAGTTTATGCGCAAATTTTGCTGATCTAGAAGGCGCTCTAATTCTTGAATTCTTTCAGCACTCTTGCGTACACGAATTAGAAAACTGTTGGTTTAATTAACACTATCAAACGGTTCACTCTTTCACTCGCGTTAAGTTGAAATACACTTTGTTCGTATTCAAATATTCACAGTTTCTGTTAATAAGTTAGTTAATAATTGAAATTGGACAAAAGTTTAATTCTGACTATGTTTTCTCGTCAAGTGGGGAGCCACTATCGATGTGATCTCGACGGCGATATCCTTCCTGCCCAAATATTCCTTCGAGGAATTCGTTCTATCCTTCACTTGTCTGTGAATCGGGTTGTGGGTTCTTACGAACCGAGAGGTGCGCTGTAAATCTCTGTATTCACTCATCCACGATATACCGTCTGAGCCAGTTATTAACTTTGAATTTCGAAGAGTGTTTTAAAAAAAAAAATAGTACTGACGTCTTCACGAACTGATGGTCAGAACTGGAATATTTATTGTTATTATTTATCCTACATTTGTATTTCAAAACTTCTTGTGTGACCTAAAAGACGTTTTAGAAACATCGATTTATTGCACTATTTTAGTCATATACGAGTCAACAATTAAGTTATGTATGCTAGAAAAATACATGCGACTTTGACTTTAAGGTAATTTACAAACTTAACAAGCAAGTAGTGATACTTGTAAAAGCTTCCAATTTAGTGGTTTCTCGTGCATTGAAGCAATAATAATAAATCACCCGTAAAATGCATAGCATCTACCAGTATCTTCGATTAAGGATAATTCATCTTTCGATCGATTAGTCTAAGGTCGTAAAAATATAGTTCAAGATATACGTAGCCATACGACTCGTAGATTCACCATGCTGGGCTGCTAACCCATGCAGCAAACGCATACAACCAACAGCTGGGCAAACGTCGGCGACGACGACCGAAAATGGAAAGAGAAAACACTGCAAGGAAAGCAAAAAAAAAATCTCAACCAAAGATGCAACGAACGTTCTGCACAAATCGCGAAAAAGAGACACATCTGCACTAAAAGCGTGACTGTCTTGTCTTGTTTATTATACTTGGCGCAATTTGGGTCAACGCGAGCGAATAAAAAAAACTTGAATGAATCTTCCTATGGGGAGATTTGACGCTTCTTACAAATCGAAATTTCCTGAAATGGTCAAATTTGCCCTCAGCTGAGGCAATCAATTCAATGTTGTTTCAATGCAAATATATGGCCCTGTTAGGTTGAGGTCAGTTGTTTTATTATACTGCACATTGTATTTGACCATCCGTTAGAAGTACTCGGATTGCTAGTCGGTTTCCGAAATTTCACGCAGTATTTAAACTTCATTTGGCAATAACAAAAGTAAAAGATGCTACAACAGCATTGAAAAAATGTGCAAGACAAGCAGAAATGGGAAGTAAGGAGAAAAAAAAGCCGTCACTCGGTACTGGCTTGACTGTTGGCCGATACTGCCTCATCCTCCTGGTCCACCCGAAGCACCCATCAATCAATGTTATTTATAATCACAATTAAAATGATAAAATTTTGACTTATTTACCAAACAATGGCCGAACAGTTGCGCTGAGATGTGGCCTCTCACCAGTGATCTTGACGTAGCGCAGTTCTGATGCAGGAAAATAAGGTTTTGCCTTTTGTTCAACGTGAGTTAAACCGTAAATAGCAAAATAGACCAAAGGAGGTACACTGGCGCTTGCTGACAGGCCGTGTTCTGTTCGGTACTGACCTCGTTCCTTTACTGATGCAATGGTTGGATGCTTCATTTCAGATTTTATTGTCCGGATGTCTCATATGTCTCTAAATGATTCAGGAATCTCCTGTGAGGGCTTTATGATATTCGCAAACTACTCCGTCAGCTACGTTGTTAAGTATTCCAAGTACATAATGACCAAACCAGGTTTTCAATTTGTCCGGTGACAAATATGCTACCATTTGACTCTTGACTTGGCTCGATTCACCACACCGAACTTCAGCCGCTAGGAAAGATTTATTTAATTAATGCACAACTTTCAAACAACCATTCTCCGAAGCAAATTGTTGAACAATACAAAAAAAAACAAACCTCGTCAACGTCGATCAGCGGGTACGATAAGGCATTTTGTGGCAATTGAAAAACAGACCAGAGACCGTACGGCTTGCTCGGTTCCCTTAATTCCCGCCAATTAGTCCCATTCATTCCGAGAGGGCCGAAGAAAAGAAAATGAAAAATGCCCTTAAATGTGCGATCTAATAAATTGCTTCCATTTCCACTTTTTCAAACGCAATGAAACGCACTAAACACAAAACGTTCGTCAGTTGGTGGTCTCCCATTGTGAGTCCTTTCCACTCAGTTCTGTAGTTGACCACTGCTTTTGACGTTTTCGTTTCTAATTTGTATTTTTTTTATGCGATTTGACCACCAAGGGAAACCGCAACCGGCAGAAGCACGCAGAGGCTCTATTAGGAAGTGAAGCGCGAGAGGACAAATGCGGGTGAGTTATCACATTTTTCAGCACGGGTGCCCCGGCCTCAATCCCGGACCGACAGCCAACGACGAGTCTTGTATTTACGTGTCCACAGGTGAGGGATTGCCTATTGTCTAATTATAGCCCGGAGGAGGGGAAGAATGAAGAAGATGGAAAAACAGTAAAAAAAAAGACGTTAGCTTCTTATGCTTGCGTGAATTTACATAATTTACGCATGTGTCCAGTCCGGTTTGCTACCGGGGAGGGTTGGTGAGCAGACAGGGACGGCGCGGCATTGGAAAATGACGATTGTAGAATGTGGAGATTAAATTCGGGAGGTGGTGCCCTTTCCGGGTACAGGGATGAATGTTTTATTGCTGAGTGACTTTTCATCTATATGGTGGGTTGGTTTGAGAACATTGTTTAAATAAACCTATGACTATGAAATTCTCAATTTATCACTTTTTACCGCAGATATATGATTTGATTAATTAACCTTGGGAGAAATTTAAAAGATTACACTAGTTTACAAAATAAATCAAAAGTGATGAACTTTATAATTCGACTAATGTTTCTAATGTCAAATTTTATGCAAAGTTCAAAAATGCCGTCAAAAAAAAATAAAAGTACAAGTCAAAAAAATAAAAATGAACAAAAACACATTTACTGAAAATGGAACATCTCCAACGCGTGGGATCCAATTTCAAATATTTTGTCATCAAATGAAGCAAAATTAAATTTAACACTGATTTTTTTAACATTCAAATATTCTAGGAGTTATAGTATCGACGCTAGTATACTTACAATATAATTTTTTTGTGATTTTTTTTGGAGGTTTGTAAAAAAAAAAATTGTGCTAAACATATGATTAATACTAAAATAACGGGAACAAAAAAATACATTGCATGTGAAGCTTAAAGTCAAAGAAAAAAATGAATAAAATAATGGCTCAATGGTGAAAATCGGATGAAAAATTAGGAAGTTATGCTGGGTTCTGGAAAAAGTGCAGAAATGCGGGAAAAAACAAAAATTCGAAAGAAATACGCCCATCTCTCTCTCTCTCTCTCTCTCTCTCTCTCTCTCTCTCTCTCTCTCTCTCTCTCTCTTTCTCTCTCTCTCTCTCTCTCACTCACACACACACACACACGCGCGCGCACACACGCCGTTTTTTATCATTCTTGAGCGCAATAGGCAAATTTCTTTAAAATAAGTTTATTAAAACTTAAAAATGATTCAAACTTGAGCTTCGTCGTTTATGCGTCGTTTTGGTTTCTCTAACTAGAACTAGAGCATTGATTCGTCCCAAAAGCCTTGATATCTTCGTTCTATTTGCTTCATTTGTTGGTGAATTCGTTCACCGTGCTCATCACTTTCGTCGCCAAGATTCGGTGGGAAGAAATGCAAATGTGAGTGGAGGAAATGGATTTTCAATGACATGTTCACATCTATAGTCATAAAGAGCAAGGAAATATAAACTATTTACATGAAACATGGGTAACTTGATAAGTTATTTTTAGATTTAATATTACCTATTTTCTAATAGTTTTCCAGCAAATTTTCAATAACTTCAACATGATCCGCACTTTTAATGTTTCCTACAAAATTCTTAACAACCAGTCGAAATGATTTCCACGCTTCTTGCTCATCAGGAGCCTAAACTGCGAAGAAATGTTTGCCCTCAATCATTTTTTTTTATTTGAAGACCCACGAAAACACCTTCCTTAATCTTTGCATCCGATATGTTTGGGAATACTGATTTCAGATATACAAATGCAGGTCCATTATTTTCCAACGCTTTTACAAAATTCTTGAAGAGTCCAAGCTTTATATGTAACGGTGGGAAAATAATTTGATCTTTATCCACGAGAGGAACACATTTCACGTACCCCTGTTGTAACCCAGTCAACATGGCAACAACCTTAAGATCGGAGTGAATCTTCCAAGAGTGTTGCTTGTAATTTATCAAATTCAGCAGCAGCGCCATTTTTTCATATGATTCCTTCATGTTAACAGCATGAGCCAGCGGAATCGAGGGTTTCCTGTTTCCTTGATGCAGTAAAACAGCCTTCAAACTCAGTTTACTGCTGTCGATAAACAAACGCCAATCTCTTGGATTGTGATGCTCCCCAAACTCTTCGAACAAACCGTTTACATCTCTGCAAAAACTAGCGTTATTTTGTTTGGAGAAGTATTTAGCGAATTGTTCATCACGATTTCTGTAGAACGAAATTGTCACACCAGGCTCTAATAAATGTCTTTCTGTTAAGCGTGATGCAAGCAGTTCAGATGTCTGTTTCGGCAATTCCAAATCACGTACCAAATCATTGAGTTCTGCTGGGGAAAATAATGATGGTTTTGTTTCAAATTCTGTGTCGCTTTGATCTGCGTCCTCGTTAACCAGCTGGGCGGTATCTTCAAATGAAGACTCCCTTTTTCGTTTTGGGCAAATAGGGTACCAGTTTGAATTCGAATGTGGAGTTAGTTTTTCTACGGATTGCACATCAGCATACTGCACCGACTTATGGCGGCCATGTTGTTGATCTTCGGTGAGGCAGAAATAACAATCCGTAGCATGGCAAAAAGGTTCATTCCAAATAACTGGCTTATCAAAGGACAAATAGCGGCTTTACAGTGACAAAAATTAGAGTATATTACACATTTGAATGGGACCAGTGGTAATCCATACATACATGCTATCCACCTAGCCAGGCATGTTTTGAACGAATTACTCAGAACGTTAGGCACCCATGGTTTATCCAGATTCTCCGGACAAATTTCAAAATAAAAACGGAACGCAGATTGAAGAGAAGCAGTGAATTTAACCGGTGTCGTAAAAAAGAAGACGCCACAGGATAACAAAGCTTTTGTGGATCATTTTAGTATTTGAATTCCCGTTTTGCAGCGCACATTTTTCTCACTCCGCTAACTGAACAACGAACTGTCACAATTTGTTTTGTTTTGAAGGGTTACCAATAGCTATTAAAATTAGATGCCAGAATATCTAACCAAACAATAGAACAGTAGGTAAACCAAATCTTGTGTGTGTGGGGGGGGGGGGGGGGAGAGAGATAGATAGAGAGAGAGATAGATAGAGAGAGAGAGAGAGAGAGAGAGGGGGGGGGGAGAGAGAGAGGGGGAGTGAGAGAGAGAGAGAGAGAGAGAGAGAGAGAGAGAGAGAGAGAGAGAGAGAGAGAGAGAGAGAGAGAGAGAGAGAGAGAGAGAGAGAGAGAGAGAGAGAGAGAGAGAGAGAGAGAGAGAGAGAGAGAGAGAGAGAGAGAGAGAGAGAGTCGGGCGTATTTCTTTCGAATTTCTGTTTTTTTCCCGCATTTCTGCACTTATTCCAACTTTTTAACTTCCTCATTTTTCAACCGATTTTCACCATTGAGTCTTTATTTTCTTCGTTTTATCTTTGGCTTTAAGCTACATATGTTCCGGCGTCGGTGGTGTAGTGGTAAGCGTGACTGCTACTTGGTACCCCAGTGGGTCTGGGTTCAATCCCAGTCGACGTCGGTGGTTTTTCTGAGGCGAAAAAATCTGGTCACGTCTTCCTTCGGAAGGGAAGTAAAGCCGTTGGTCCCGGCTCATATTCATGATTCATTAGGTAGGGTCCAGGTGGTGGAGTCGTCTTCCTGGCGTTGGTGATTGTCACCATGTGAGGAAATAGGCCGACATAAAATAAAGAAAAATAAAAAAAACTACATATGCAATATATTTTTTTTGTTGACGTTATTTTGGTATTAATCATATGTTTAGCACAATTTTTTTTACAATTCCCCAAAAAAAATCGCAAAAATTTATATATGCTTATAAATAGCAACGAAAATTTAACTCCTAGAATATTTTAATGTTCAGAAGATCAGGGTAAAATTTAATTTTGCTTCATTTGATGACAAAACATTTGAAATTAGATCACACGCGTTGGAGATATTTCATTTTAAGTAAATGTGTTTTTGTTCATGTATAAAAAAATCAACTTTTATCCATCGCTCAAAAACTGTTCTACTTTAATTTTTTTTTTGAAGGCATTTTTGAATTCTGCATACAATTTCACATAAGAAATGAAGATTAGCTTACCGAGTTCATAAATGCTGTAAACTAGTGCTTCTTCATATCGATTTTTATCTGTTGATGAGAATGAATCTCAAACTTCGATTTATCCCAATAATATCACAATGTAATAATAGGAACACTAAAACGGCCAATTGAAAAGTTCTTTGCATGTACAGTGTATAAAATAATTATAGACACCTCTCCTTCACCTTCATTTCTGATTTCAATCATACATTTTCTTTCAAATTTTGCTACTTTAATGTAATATCAATTCATATATGACTAAAATTATGATTTTCTTCAAAAGAAAGTCATTGTTGAAAAGAACATGAATCATCAATGAAGCAAAATAAAACACACCCTCAGCTACTCCGGTGTTAAATATTCATCATGACCTTTGTCACAAAGATCACGGCTTGGCATTGATCTGACTTTTTTTTAAACCTTTACTTGTCCCAAATTTATCAATATTTACATTTCATGTTAATCTAGGTGCTCCAACTACTACTGTAACGTATCAACCTTAATTGTTAAAATATGTACCTTATTTTGTTTGCATTGTTCTTGCCTTAGTAGTTCAGTATTTTAAAAAGGTTTTTATTCATGCGTGTCAGCATAATAATAATTATCTTAAAACTAAAAACAAACTGAGATTAATTTTAAATAAGCATTAAGGGAATTAATCATTGCAAGAGAAGATTGCAACGGTTTTTGTCTAAAATTATAATTTTGTTTGTTGTACATTTGTTCTTAAGTCTCAACATTCGAAATTCTATGTACTTCGTTATTACTGTAAAAAGAAGGCAGCTTCAAAAGTGTTTTTTTTTCCTGGAAGCACAACAACTAGACCATATTGGAACAGCATAAAGCATGGCCTGCCTAAAAATTAGTTTAAATATTAGTAGTTTGGTCTTCAGAAAAAGTTTGTATTTTCTGTTCATGAGAGAATGTTAACATTTTATATATTTATTGCCTATAACTTGAATGCCTTCAACGTGATCTTTGAAATTTAATTTTTGATCAAGTACCAGACCAAGGTATTTCACTTGACTTGACCAGGAAATTGGAACACCGTTCATAGTATCTTTGGGATTACTACTAGGTTTCAAAAAGGAAGCTCTAGGTTTATATGAGAATATTTTAAGTTGAGTTTTGGAAGCGTTGGGAGAAACCTTGCATATCTGTAAATAAGAAGAGAAAACGTCTAAACTTTTCTGCAGTCTCCTGTACATGACACGAAGACTTCTTCCTTTAGTGGAAATTCCTGTGAGCATTTCCAGCCATCAACGCTAAAAAATATATTGATTTTGTCTCGACAGTTTCCGGTTTTAATGAAATTTTGTCCACATGTAAGTTCATACCCAAGATAACATTTTTCTTCAAAAAAATCCTAAAATGTCCTGGACTTATTCCCAATGGGCCTATGTAAAATATGAATTTAATTTTTTTTTAAATAATTACATATAAACGATTACTCTAATCAAAATGTCGTCTGAGAAAAAAATGTATGTCATTTAGTGTGCTTTAAGAAAAAAATACATTGAAACTAAAAAAATGTAAATTTATGCAAAAAAAACATAAAACATTGATTTTTTCGGAGCTCCCCCCTCCTCCTGATTTTTTTTATTTTTTTTTTAAGAATTTGAAGTTATATCCTAAAATATGGTGAGAAGTTTCAAATAGTCGCTTCTTAAATTGTTTGAATTTCTGTATTTAAACTTTAATGGATTTTTGGAAATTGGTGAAATAACTTTTTCTATAATATAATTTTATCAACATAGACCGAACGTATTTATTTTTATAGAAAAACATATAACTTTTTTTTCGTTAACCCAGCCGTTCTGAAGTTATTGCGAATTTTATTAACAGGAAATTTTGCTGTAACAATATTTTCAGCCATTTTCAAATGTAAGTCGCGATGTCCTCAACAAAATGTATGTTACATGATAGATTATTGAATAAGAACCAAATCTTTCTCAGGCATGGAGGCTGTCAGCCTTACCCGTTTCTGTTTAGACGCAACGGAAGCGATGCAAACTGATGCTATCGGAAGTGAGGAGTGTATCGAATATAAGCTATCCACATACATTTGCGTTGTACGCATGTATTTGTGATGGTTTTTTATGCTCTGAACACTGGTTGACTGTCAGCTTTCTTTTGTCTACTTGTTTGTGCGGTTCAAATTCTGCGTTTTCAAAATGTCGCGTATTGAAAAGGAAGTGAAAATTAAGGTTCTGGACACATGGCTAAGTGAGAAAGGTATTACTAAGCGAAAATTGGCGAAGCGGTTTGGAATTCATCATGCGAGTGTTAAAACCATCATTAATAAGTTTGGGGAACACTATTCTTTGGATGAGCTACCAGGAAGAGGCAGAAAACCCGGTTCTTCCAACACGAAACTGGAGCAGAAAGTGGTATCTCTAATCATGAAGAACAAATCAATGTCAATACGTGATTTGGCCAAAAAAGCAGGAACGAGTGTCGGAATGATCCAGCGTATCAAGAGGCGAAACCACCTGAAGACCTTCCAGAAGCAGAAAATCTCGAAACAAAGTGCAGAACAGAAGAAGCGAGCAGCAACAAGGGCCCGGAAATTGTATTCGCGTCTTTTGCAGCGTCCGGAAGCATGCGTTTTGATGGACGATGAGACCTATGTAAAGGAGGACTCAAAAACCCTTCCAGGTCCACAATACTTTACTGCCGTCGTTGGGGAGGATGTGAGCGATGCGGACAGGTCGATTCAAGTGGAGAACTTCGGTCGAAAGGTAGTGGTATGGCAAGCAATATGTTCCTGTGGTTTGAAGTCAACCATTTTTTACACTACCGGAACTATACATGCGGAAATCTATCGATCTGAGTGTCTCCAGAAGAGATTGTTGCCTTTATATAAGAAGCATAGTACACCTCCACTGTTTTGGTCGGATTTAGCGTCGGCTCACTATGCCAAAACCACTCTCAATTGGCTTGCGGAAAAGGGTATAGATTTCGTTGAGAAAAATATCAATCCACCAAATTGCCCTCAGCTTCGACCCATCGAACGTTACTGGGCAATCGTGAAGAGGGTCTTCAAGAAGACTGGTAAGGCAGCTAGGAACATGCAGGAGTTCAAAAAAAATTGGGCTCAAGCGTCCAAAAAATGCGATGCAACACTTGCCCGGAACTTGATGAAGAGCATTCGATCCAAAGTTCGAAAATTCGTGAAGGAATAACTTAAATTTCATCCGGTCTTCATTATGTTCAAGTTTAACCTCATACAATAGAGGATCAATTTTTTGTATGAATAAAATATCGGTTTTCAACCAAATTTGAAAGAATGTTTGTGGATAGCTTATTTTCGATATACTCCTTAAATGATCAAACTCAAAAGTTCTTTTTCTTTGCGAAAAAAGGTCAATACCTTTATCGCGATTTTTCAAGTCTCTCGTTGAGAAGACAGCAGTCAGGTAATTTTTTTTTATACCCGTGTCTGGAACATGTGTCTTAAAGATAAATTTTAATACAATAGAGTCTGCCATACATTTGAAATAACGATAGGTACAAAGTTAACAAAGTGCTATGCTATATAATTGTTTATTGGGAAGTTCTTCACCTCATCAATTTAGTTTATCTGTAATAGCTTTTCTAGTTAAACAAGCAAGTTCATTTTCAAACATGGATAATACTTTCAATTGTTGTAAACCTCTACCCAAATCGAAAAAGTGTGGTTTAGAGACTAGAAACTTGACAGATGGTGTGATTGACCAATTAAGATCTTTAGGTTGTAAGATACCATTGGATAATTCGATGCAAATCTGCAATGAGTGTCGTCGCCTAGTTTATCGTCCCCAACAAAAACCACCACCTTCGAATGATGAGGAAGTGCCTTCTACCAGTGGTGTGCAATCAACGAGACCTGAAGATATGGAAAGTGAATCCATAGTCAATGCCATCCCATCCGTTACGTCTCTAGCTTCATCGACGTCAGCGGAGTCTATTGTTAATAAAATAAGTTTGTCGTATAACATCGGGACATTCAACAATGGCATCCTGGGAATGCATGTATCGCCAATTTCAACGAAGAAAAAGAGAAGTGCTTCCTACCCCCAGCAGAAAACCAAGGAAGTTATAGATGCAGTTAAACGTCATATATTTGACGTTTTGGAAGATGAGAACCAAACAAATCTCAACGCCAAGGCTAAGGACTACGAGGTAATAATGAACCAGTTAAAGGAAAAATTTGCCGATCCTGAATGTACTCGCGATCAACAATTTCAAATTGTGTTCATATTGCCAAAATCTTGGACTACGCAAAGAATCGTGGATGAATTCAAAGTCAGCAGATATACTGCAACACAGGTAAGGTTTATGAACATCTTTGAATATTATTTCATGTCATGTTGGAAAAAATAATCAAAAAGCTAATTTATTATTTTTTTTCTTGCAGGTAAAGGATTAAGTCGCCGAAGATGGAATATTATGTAAACCCCGTTCCAAATAAGAACATGGACTGAATGCAAATTTAGTACGTAAAGTTGTCCAATTCAACGAAGAAGACGATATCAGCAGAGCTATGCCGGGCCAAAGAGATTATGTCTCTGTAGGGACGAGTGGTGTACGCCAGGTAACACAAAAACGTCTCTTGGCGATGTCACTCAAAGAGTCATACTTGCATTTTAATGAAACCCATAAAGATGTTGAACTAAGCTTTAGCTCATTTGCAGCCTTACGGCCAAAACATTGTAAACTTCTTAGTAAATAAGAATCCCATAACGTTTGTGTTTGAACGATTCACGAAAATGTGAATCTTATGCTCAACAGCTTAAAAATAAATCGCATTTTATGTGATCGCACTATCTATATGGAACAAATATAGTGTGATGCACAATTTAGAGCAGACTTTTGCCATCTTCGCGCGTGCATGAATTGTTACGATACGTCAGCATCAGAAACAGCAATTTTAGAAAAATTGGAAGAGAATGAAATTAAAGAAGTGTCATTTGAACAGTCGATTACGACTGATAGGTGTAATATTGAATTAGAGACATTACCATCAGAAGAGTTTGCTTCCTTTTTTATGAAAAAAAATGATAAATTAATAAATCATGACTGCATAAAATATAAGCAAAGTAAATTTTTAAAAAACAAAAAAGGAAACACTAGAAGATGGTGAAGTCATAGTTATTTGTGATTTTTCTGAAAACGACACATTTGTTCTTCAAGATGAAGTGCAAATTTATCATTGGAATAATGCTCAATCCATTTGTGGCATATTACAAAGAAAACGGTACACTAAAACACATAAGTTTTGTGATCATTTCTGATGCTTTAAAGCTTGACACAGTAGCAGTTCAGTTTTACATCTCAAAACTATTGGAATATTGAAAATCACAAATTACAATTACAAAGATTATTTTTATGTCAGACGGAGCAGCATCGCAATATAAAAATAAAAAAAAACTTGCTGGCCTCTGTGGATTTAAAAATAAACGTAATATTGAAATTGAATGGCATTTATTTGAAACTTCACACGGCAAGAGTCCTTGTGATGCGATCGGAGATACTCTTAAGAGTATGGCAACTAGAGCAAGTTTAGCTAAGCAACACGAACATCCTTTAACGAATGCTAGACAACTTTATGACTGGGCAAATAATCGCAAAGAGGATCATGAAATAAACATGACATTTTGCTATTTTTCAACGGACGAATACAGAGAGGCCAAAAAGGAATTCGATCCGATTTAGAACAAAGCAAAATCAATTCCAGGAACTCAAAAATATCATTCTTATATTTCAGTTTCAAATAACAAAATTGCTTTTAAGGTATTTTCTAATTCTAATAATGAACCCAAAATATTTCATGTTTTCAAATGATCTGAAATGAAATAAACTTAATGCAAATTTAAAAAACAACGTTGCATGAAATACTGCTTCTTCTCTCCCTAAACAAAACTATCCGAAACACACACATATCCAAAAGCACCAACTTGATTCTTTTCCATCGCGTCCAAACAGAAACGGGTAAGTCTGACTGCCACTGTGTAGCTCAAATTTTTTTTTTTAAATAATCTATTATGAAAAACACATTTTGTTGTCGACAACACACTAGCAATCAAAGAGCGCCAACAAGACTGCAAAAACATAAATTTCTCATAATAAAATTCGCAATTACTTGAGAACGGCTAGGCTAAGGAAAAAAAAATTAAAATGTTTTTGAATTGAAAACAATGCATCAAATCTATTTTTGGAATATTTTTAAAAAAAAATCATTTTCATCATTTTCCAAAAATTACAAATATTCAAAAACTAAAATTTAAAAAAAGAAAGGAGTGACCGTCTTTAACTTTTCACAAGCTATAAGTTCATAACTTTAGCTTTCTAAAAAAAAAATTAGGAGGATCGAAGGGGGGTCCGTTGAGAAAATCAATGTTTTATGTTTTTAACATGAATTTACGATTTTTTTAGTATGAGTGTATTTTTGTCTTGAAGAAAATTTCATTACCTACAACTTTTAAAGATAACATTTTGATCAGATGAGTTGTTTGCGAAAAAAAAAAATTGAAAAAACAAAATCCACGTATTAAATACGCCCTTACAGAAAATAAGTCCAGGATAATTTTGGATTTTTGTATGGAAAACGTAATTTTGGGTAAAAACCAACATATGGACAAAATTTCATTCAGATCTGAGAGAGTAGGGTCCAACCGGTTTGCTATTCTGGCTGGAAATGCTCCTGTGTTATAGGCAAACAAGGATTTCTGGCAGCCCTGAGGCAAATCTGGGAGGTCGGAATTAAAAATGGTATACCTTCTACTCAAATATGAACGAGACTTTATGAATAAAACATACCGTCAAAAAAATCCAAAAAACCGCGTCAAAGTCGATCGAAAATCAAGGTTATGCTGACTGTTTTCTTCGATAGACAAGGTGTGGTGCACTCAGAATTCCTTCCGGAAGGTCAATAGGTATATGCTGAACATTATTTGGGCGTTATGAAGCGTTTGCAAGAGAATATTCGTCTCAAAAGGAAAGAATTATGGGACAACAAGTCATGGTTCTTGCATCACGATAATGCACCAGCTCCCACAACACGTTTAGTTCGCGATTATTTGACCAAAAACAACGCTAACATCGTTCCTCAAGCGCCGTATTCGCCTGATATGGCACCATGTGACTTTTTCCTCTTCCTCAAACTAAAATTGCCGCTTCGTGATCATAAAAGTACAGACGATTGAAGTCATAAAAGAGATTTCGAAGAGGGAGCTTAAGGCGATACCAAAAGAAGGCGTATGAAAATGGCTATAAGGAATGGAAAAAAACGTTGGCATATGTGTATCGTTTCCGATGGTGATTATTTTGAAGAGGACAAAATAAATATTGAAGAATAATTTTTTTTCTTAATCAGTTCGTTTATATGTTAGGCTCAGGCGTGTGTAACACTTTACGGAACCGATATTCAATATTGATGGTATTATTTGCTGCTCATGGTTGCGACATCTACCAAATCCACGGTCCCTGTAGTCCCTTTCAGGAACTAAGCCGCAGATGGGTGACCACTGCTTGCTGGGCAGGTACAAGTAGCACGGAAACAAAAGGATAGTATAACTGGGACACAATGGCAAGGAATTTACTAGACTGGATGGGAGGGGGTGATGACATTACACTCTTAGGTCAGACAAACAAAGGAATTCGTAAATCGCTTGCATGTAGGGGAGATCACGCATTCCCAAAACATCTCTTACCTCGTGGGTGGGTTGTCTACCTCGGGCCACTATGGTATCCAATAGTCGTGGAGGCATCATTACCCGGGCAATGCCAAACTGCGTGATAGATGTCATCATAACCGGTTCCACACCTACATACATTGCTATCGACGAGGTTAATTCTGTAAAGACGTGCGTCTAGCGAGTAGTGGTTAGACATAAGTCTTGACATCACACGAATGAAACCGCGACTTACATCCAGACCTTTGAACCACGATCTCGACGAAACATTTGAAATAATGGAATGTAACCACCGCCCAAGAGAATTACTTGTCCAATCGTTTTGCCAACTTTGAAGAGAACTCTGACGTAATAATGGGAAAAATTCATAATGTGAAATTCTTCTTTCAAAAATCTCGCCTTCTTTTGCACCCACCTTTGCTAGAGAGTCCGCCTTCTCATTGCCTGGAATTGAGCAATGTGAGGGGACCCATGCAAAGGTAATTCTAAATGATCTTTCGACCAACGCACACATCTGCTCCCTTATTTTTGAAAGAAAGTAAAATGAGTGCCTCACTGTTTTCATCGACCGGAGGGCCTCAATAGAACTGAGACTATCCGAGAAGATGAAATAATGGTCTATGGGCATGTCGGAAATTATCCCCAATGCGAAATTGATTGCTGCCAGCTCAGCAACATATACGGAACAAGGTTCCTGAAGTTTCCGGAAGGCAGATGAGTATTCATTGTAAACACCGAAACCAGTGGATCCGTCAATGCGCGACCCATCAGTGAAAATTCTCTTATTGCAATTGACATGTTGGTACTTTTTAATAAAAATATGGGGAATTAAAATAAGTCGAAGTTGATCTGGAACTCCTTGAATAGCCCGTTTCATGGAGAGATCATTGTCAATGGAGAAACTGTGATAAGGGAAGCGTACACTAGGAGAATTATGGCATGGAAGACTAATATCGGATGACATATAGTTAATATAAAGTCGTAAGAATCTAGACTGGGTACTCAATTCGAGCATTTCTTCGAAGTTTTCAATCACAAGGTTGTTACTGATTCCACACTTGATCAGTATTCTAGATGAGAGCTCCCAGAAGCGGTTCTGTAAGGGTTTTACTCCTGCCAGAACCTCCAGGCTCATATTATGCGTTGAATGCATACCGCCAAGAGCAATACGTAAACAACGATATTGAATGCGTTCCATTTTGATGAGGTGGCTTTTTCTCGCCGAGAGGAAGCAAAAAGAGCCATATTCGAGAACTGAAAGAATAGTTGTTTTGTAGAGTTTAATGAGGTCTGCCGGGTGAGCACCCCACCATGTCCCGGAAATTGATCTTAGAAAATTGATCTTTTGTTGACATTTCTGTTTCAAATACGCAATGTGAGTAATCCAAGTGCATTTCGAATCAAACATGACTCCAAGGTATATGAAGGTCAAAGATTGGGTAACGTCTCTTCCCAACAGCTTGAGACGCAGTTGGGCAGGGAACCGCTTTCTAGTTAACACTACCAATTCGGTTTTATGCGGTGAAAACTCGATCCCCAAATTTCTGGCCCAGATGGACAGATTATCTAGGAAATTTTGCAATGGTCTTTGCAAGATTTCCGCACGTGTTTGAAGAATAATTAACCGTTTGCGTTTTAAAGGGTGTATTCGATAAAAATGGCACACAGAAAATCTTCTGTAACTTTTGAATCGTATGAGTAAAAAACCTAGAAATTTGAGTAGATCTTATCCATAGTGTATTATTTACATCTGCCAAGTTTCATAGTTATACATTCAGTAGTTCCAGTCATGTCGTCGAAACAAGAAATTGTCCGTGAGAAAATTTTGTGCACTCACAATCAAAATCCAGGGGCGTCCCACCGGTGGATTGCTAAAAGGCTTGGAATTGCAAATACAACTGTGTCTCGTGTAATAAGAACCTTCAAGGAGCGTCTGAGTGTCCAAAGGAAGGAAGGGAGTGGTCGTAAAAGTGGTCCAATGGACAGTAAAATGGCCAGGAAAGTCGTACAACAATTCAAGAACCGTCCAAACATGTCAATTCGAGATGTCGCTAAAAAGTCTAAGGTGTCAGTCGGTTTTGTGCAGAAAACCATGAAGCGTGCTGGGTTACATGTTTAAAAAGTGCAAAAAGCCCCAAACCGGAATGAAAAACAAAACATCACTGCGAAAACCCGCGCCCGGAAACTTTACACGAAGCTGCTCACCAAATCCGGTTGCATCGTGATGGATGACGAAACATATGTCAAGGCCGACTTCCGTCAACTTCCTGGGCAAGAATATTTCGTTGCCAAGTCGAAGTTCGATGTTCCGGAGGATGTTCGAAAGAAGAAACTATCGAAATTTGCAAAGAAGTTTCTAATCTGGCAGGCGATTTGCGGATGTGGTGAAATAAGTGCTCCCTTCATCACTTCCGGAACAATAAACGGTGCGATTTACACGGAAGAGTGCCTTAAGAAGCGTCTCTTGCCATTCATTAAGAAGCACAAAGGATCAGCTCTGTTTTGGCCTGATCTAGCATCCTGCCACTACGCTCGAAACGTATTGGAGTGGTACCGAGCCAACGGAGTCAATTTTGTGCCAAAGGATATGAACCCACCAAATTCACCGGAGCTTCGTCCAATTGAAAAATTCTGGGCAATCATGAAGACGGAACTTCGCAAACATCCCAAAACTACAAAAACAGAGCTAGAATTGAAGAAAATTTGGGTAAAAACAACAAAAACACTGAGAAAATCGGTTGTACAAAATTTGATGGGTGGAGTGAAAAGGAAGGTGCGGGCATTCGGGATGGGAGACGAAATTGAATAAAACAAATGTTGTAAATCAAAACTCATTAGTAGTTCTTCATTCCCTGAAAATTTCAAGAAAATCCGATAATCAATATAATTTTGAAGAGTATATATGTGTGTGCCATTTTTATCGAATACACCCTTTATTTAACCAGTCTCGTTCATATTTGAGCAGAAGGTGTACTACCAATGTCTTCGGAAAGTACAGCAATGCCAATGGACCTGAACATCAAAAGGTTGCTACTATAACACCTCCAGTGATAACGTTCCAGTGTTTCCATTCTCACAGCGATATGCAAGATTCCGGATCCCGCCGACCGAAAATGGAATAGAGTGTGAAGCACCACAAGTTCCACCACCGGGAACTGAACGAGCAGCGCGAAAGTATGCCATTGTTTTGAAAAGCCAGGATTATGAGGCAGATACCAGAGGCAGTGAAGGGCGAGTTAACAATTTTGAAGAGAAGGATCAGTAACTGATTTGGAACCTATTGAGTGAGGTGCAACTGAATTGATACCAATACCAAACCAGTTCATAAAGACGTGATGACATTCCAGTCCGTACTCTGAATAATCGCACTTTAACACAAACCAAAACACCCCGAAACTTCAACCCTGCTACACACTTGGGAAACGCACCATTTAGTGAAGTGAATAAGCACGCAATTTATTTTATCCCATAATTGAATTATGTCAAGAAAGGCAACCAAACGGAACGCACCTCATCGCCATGTCTATTCCTTCGCCCATACGCCCCTTCCCCCTCTCCACCATAGTTGGATAATGCCCCGCATGACAAAACAAGAATTGAAGAAATACACCCGAAAATTGATAGGTCCCTCGTGTCACTCAAGGAAAGCGCGGGTGGGTGAGTCGTTATGATAGAAATCTTACGAGCCTGCAGGAAAATTAAAAGCAACCACTAATCACACCCCCTACTTTACTTGAGGACAAACTGGTCAGGAAAAATGGTTTATCATTTCCGGATACGATTTTTCTCTGTCCAGTTTGGCCAGTGCAGAAAGGGTGCGATGCGTGGTTTGCCGATAGGTCAGAGGAAATTAAAGGGATCGTGTTTATGATGCTGATGACCAGTTAGCGACGGAAATTCCATTCCAAGAGGGCTCGGGTTGGACCATCAATTGATGATAGGAAACGTACCGCTTATTAGGTGGAATATATGGATCAAAGAATATGGCAGTGTGTCTTGAAACATGCATGACCTAAAGGTGGTGAATTTTTGATGAATCAAATATCGATTCACGTGTTGCGTTGAAGTAAAAGGGGCAGCATAACCTTTTTTTATTTTTGCAAATGAAATGTTAGTTGACATGGTAATTGATAGGTAAAAAACATTCCAATCAGGTATTTTCAAAAAGAGGTTTTTCCCCATCTTGATTGCTGTGGTTGAAAGTCAGTTACAAGACGGTGGAAAAGCAGTGGAAAACCGCTTTGATCTACGCATCATCAAAGAACCTAAATGGTGAAGAGGAAGCAAACATACAAAGCTGGCTATTGGGCTACATTCCTTCTGCTGGTTGGAGTTTCTGGACACTCATTGCACCGATGTTGAGCGTCTTACAATACACTGAGCATTTTCACTTATCCTTCTTACATCCACGCTGAAATCAAAAGACTAGTCAGCAATCTCAGTCCGGTCCAGAAACGAGTTCTTTTTATTTTCTTTTTTTTTTTTTTTGGCGGGACCAAATATTTTTTTTCATTCGACCTCCCTTCTTGAGAGCAATAAGAAAAAAAATATGCTGAAAAGAAACGAAAAAACGGAAGCTGAAATGAGGTGCCATGATTTATGACTTCAAAGTTATAATTTGTTCCTCTCATCTCCTTGGTTGGAAATTATGATTTTGCTGCTCGCTGCAGTGCCATTTTTCCTCCACTTCCAGTATTTGATTCCTTCTAAAGCGCAAAATGAGGAAAGATTATTTGATGCTGAATTATAGAAAGCCACCCAACCATCTCGGCCGTTCATCAGCAACGTCGTCTTCATTTTGTCATTCAAATTTTTGCTTCAATTTTAATTTGTCTTACGTTCATCATGTATTATTTTTTCAAATTTTATTTTGGTATGAGAAATAATCTAAAAAATGCCGTTTTTGCTCCATTCGAAGGATTAAAACCTGCATAATGATGACGTGGTTTTTTTTTCTTCCCTTGGGTGGGCCCAGGGTTTTTTTTTTCGTCTCGCAAGTACAATGTTGTTTGATGTTTTCCGTTGCACATCCTTGCTCCACGTCGAAATGGGTATTAATATTTCATTTCAGTCATTATGGATGCGGTGACGGAGAATGAGAATCACCGGCAAAATGAGTCCTTTAAAATTGGAAAGAACGACAAGAGGGGGAAAAAAATACATCATGGAAATAGTGTTCATTAAGAGAGCAACAATATTTGCTGTGGGTAAAATGATGTCCACTTGGGTACTTAGAAGAAAGCTGCTTAAATAATGAATCGCTGCACTAATGGATGGAATTTGCAAGCTAGTTTTGCGCTTTTTTAAAATGAGTGCTAAAAGGTTTTTCTATTAATTGGTGCACTCTCAAGGAGGGCTCAAAATTGATAGCGTGTTGAATATTTAAATCTAAGTCAACAATTCAGCGTCTCTCGTTTAATTGTATAATGGTTTAAACCTTTATATTTTTTAAGTAACCCGTCTCGTTTTTCACACACCGTGCTGTGCATGGAAATCAATTTTTTTTTTAATTGTTGAATTTCTTTGTAGTGAAATTGATGCTGTTTTGCTGATGCAGAGTAAATCAACAGTGAGTTACAAATCAAAAATCCGTTAATGATAGACATTTAAATGGCAAAAAGGCTACTTAACTACTCGTTTTTGTTTGTTTCTGAAGCCGCTGGATTCAAAGTCATTCATATAATATGTAATTAAACAGAACATACTGAGAGAAATCATGGTGTTTGAGATAGTATTTTGAATTAAAAAATCAGTGGGGTTCATGATGTTATGTTGAGTGAGCTCCTTTATAACAAAATCTAGTCGAATAAAAGTATTTTTAACCGTTATAAAACGTGTGTGTTGCTTGGGTTACAGGCTGGTATCATATAAGTAACAAGTTTTGCTATCCCAGATATCGTTTTGATTTCCGCTGTAATCGCATAACAAATTTAGTTGTCACCATTGGCAAATTTTGTTATCATATGTTAGCATTTACAACATAAAACTTTTGACGAATATTACTAGTTACGGACAAGAGACACTGTAGACTGCTGAATTGAATATTGAATGTGATGCAATTTAACTGTGAACACCCTTTAATATGTTGAATATGTTAGATAAGCCAACCCTCGTAGCGAATGGAACGCAGTTGCTCTTCTAGTTGGACGTTAGATTGATGGTAGCAAGAAATTATGTTAGAAAATTCTGTTATTCGCTCTTCACAAATCATTTGACGACCCTGAAAAGGAGCGTTTGGTTTGGATGTTGGTATGATGAAAGGTCAACAGTTATTTTGACAGTGATGGTCGTGGTATAACAATCGACAAGCAAGAACTCATTATCCTTAAAGCGTTAAAGGTCATTGAATGTCTGTTTGAAAGTTCAAAGTCAAAGAAAATTATAGATTTTTGATAATTGAGTTTATTTTGATATATTGCGAAATTGTTTAGCTATAAGAATTCAGTGTTTCAATGTTTCGATAATATCGTCATTTCTTATATTTTCCGTGCACACTGATTAGTTTATTATATAAAGCATCAATCTTTGAGTCTTTTTGAAGTTCATTGTCTACAAAATACAGGAAAATAATTTGATTAGTCTTCCACTTTTCCAAATGCGAATTGTCGGGCTTGACATTTCACACCTTCCATCAAGTTTTGTACCGCTGATATATCCACCTTATTTGATGCTGATCGCCAATTTGTGTTTTTCGCTTTCAACTGTTTTTTGAGTTCTCTTGAGGTTTCTCTTTACGATTTCCCAATATTTTTCAATTGAGCGCAGTTCCGGAGAGCTTGGCGGGTTTTTCTCCTTGGGCACGATTTGCACCCTATTGGCGGTCTACCATTCCTGAGCCATGTTTCCATAGTGACAAGAAGTGAGGTCTGGCTAAAACAGCACGGAACAACTATGTTTCTTCAAGAAAGGCAGTAAGCGTTTTTGCAAGCATTCTTTTACATAGCTATCTTGGTTGACCGTGTCAATTGTCACGAAAATTTCGCTTTTTAGCCCACAAGTGCAAATCGCCTGCCAAACCAAGTATTTTTTTGGGAACTTTGTTTTGTTTTTGTGCTTAAACTTATCTTAAACCTTCCCTTTTCCGGTAGCCGTATACAACGATTATGATGCAATCAAACTTGGTCAACAAATTCGTGTATAACTTACGCGCTCTTCCTTTGGCTGTTGTGTTTTGTTTATCATCACGATTTGATGTCACTGTTACCTTATATGTTGACAGTCTGGCTCGTTTCTTTGCTCTTTGCACTGTTGTGTGGGACTTTCCCAATTTGTTTCTGATATTTCCAATGGAAAAGTTGGGATTGCGTTTGAAAATGCTGGCCACTATTCTTCCGGCCACTGCGGCTTCCTGGTTTCAGTTTCCTTCTGATCCAGGCTTCCTAGCAGTCATCAGACGTTCTCCGAACATTTGTCACGGTTGATATGGCAATATTAAGGGATTTTGCCTAGTCGGCGTGCAAAATTTTGATACGCTGCTCTTCTTGTTTCGACAACATATTGAAAACTGAATAGAAAATGGCAAAAACAAAATGAAGTCATTTCTCCATACGCATACACCTACAAAATGATGGGTGTTTAAGTTTTTTAAATGCACGATAAAAAAAACTAAGTTATATTTGAGTCGACCAAGTTTTGGCCGTTCCATCCTTTATGAGGGTACATGTTCATTGGAACGAATGAAACATTCTTGGTGGTTTACCATTCCGTTGATTTCACGTAAAAGCAAGACGCAAGATCTGTCCAGAAGATAACAGGATCCTTGTGGCTTCGAATGATGGGTAGAAGTCGTTTTTGTAAGCACTTTTGGACGTGTATTTTACTATTCATCGAAGCAGTTGTGAAATCTGACCACAGCCACAAATAGCTTGCCAGATCATAGCTTTCTTACCAAACTTTTTGACTTGAATGGATGTCTCAAACTGCTTCAATACTTTACCTTTACGTACCGAATAATATTGAAGCCCTGGCAAGGATTTGTAGCCAAATTTCACGTACGGATACGTGTACGGTTCAATAAGTTCAGATACACTTTCGGAATATGTTAAAAAAATAAGAATATATTTTTTTCTGGGTTCATTTTATGGATAGCAATGTTTATGTCTCTTAGAATGATCCTCCCCGCTTGTACTTCTTCACAAGCTTCAAACGTTTCTCGAACGCGTCGCAAGCGGCACGCACCTGACTGCATTTCATCCCAGATGTTAAGAATTACCGTCTTGAACTGGTACAAGGTGCCGACCTTGTATTTGCTTCGACATCATATAGGACCAAACAAAAAAAAGTCGAGAGGATTCAAATCCGGAGAGCTGGAGGCCCCCAATTTTTGTCCAGAAAGTCGGATAAATTGTCCCAACACCAAGCTTGGACCACATTTGCCGTGTGGGCTGGTGCACCGTCCTGCTGGAACACGTAGTGATCATCAATGCTTCGAAAAACGCTGCGTTGATTTAGACGTTTTTTTTTTTCAACAAACACCAAGGGGAGTTTCCTACGTTTGCATACCAGCCGCTCACCGTTCAAAAAACGCATAATTACCATGTCTCGATACTCTTGCATCGCGCCTAACAAACGATCAACAACTGACAGATCTAACTTGCTAAAGCTAAGCCAAAGGTTTGCATAACGAAAGATGCTAGAATATTTAATGATAATGGCAGGTAGGAAAAAATTGAATATAATTTGTTACTTCTAAGCGATGATAAGTTCTCGCGCTTAGTATTTTAGGACCGCTACTGCAATGATCGATTTCGCTTCATCGATTTTTTCTTGCGTCTTTATCTCAGTAGGAACAATACTTAGTGTAGCTTTCAATGTTTATGTTGCAAGGCTCAATCATCCTTCTTTGAACTGAAGCGCAAAAAAAAACTCCGTGAACTGAATCGATTTGATGTTATATCACAAGGACAAAATCGATGAAGAGAGATCGATCATTGCAGCTACGTCCTCATAATACATAGCGCAAGAGTTTATAATTGTAAACAAGATGAAAATAAAAAAAAACAAAATAAAAACAATAAAAACAAAATAATAAATTTCAATAACGCGATCACATGACAGTCATATGAAATTTCAGGCAACTATAACGTGTCAATAATTTTGACAGAAGTTCTGAAAGCTTGCATAAAATGCATCCAAAAACTTTTTGTGCGCAAAGCTGTGAGTCGATTTTTATTGTATTCTATGGGAGTATTTCATAGCAGGCGTTTGTAACGACGAAACTGTTATCGATTAACAACTCTGATAACTTGAAAAAGATCATTTTTAAAAGCGATTATGGGGCATTTGGGATAAAATGCTTAAACGTAGTTTAAAAACAACAAGTTTCTGAGGAAATGTTTCTGCCATTACATCATTTTTCAACAATTCAAAACCAGGTTTTTCGTTCCATGATTTACATCGGTCGTCAAACTTTATGTTTAAAGTATTTTTGTATTCTGCTGAAATAAACCTTCCACACTTGTGAGTGTGGGGACTCCCTTAGCTCAGTCGGTAAAGGCGCGGCTACAAAGCAACACCATGCTGGAGGTGGCTGGGTTCGATTCCCGGTCTGATCTAGGAATTTTTCGTTAAGGAAAATTTCTCGACTCCCTGGGCATAGCGTATGGTTGTACTTGCCACACAATCATACTAGTGTAAAAATGGTACCTGGCATCGAAAGCTCTCAATTAATAACTGTGGAAGTGCATTTAGAACACTAAGTTGAGAGCAAGCAATAAGCTTGAAACGCTAAGAAGAAGAAGAACACTTGTGAGTGGCCTCAACAGCATCCTTACAGTAGGTTTCAATGGGGCCAAAATTTGAATAAATTTTTTGAGCATTAAACCGGGAACATAGTAAATTATCTTATTCGCTGCTGACGTCAGTTTGCCAGAATGCATCCTCCTGCAAACCCAACAATTTTATCCAACATCCCAGTGATTTATCGTGGAAGTTCAGTTGACTCCGTGGCTTCCTTCACAGCGAGTATCACGTCAACACATTTCTACCCTTTCCTTGTTTGACCTGCATTTGGGCGAGGCCGGCGCCGGTTTTGCCTTAAAGACTGTATTCGATGAAATTTGGACACACAAAATAGGTCACCAAACATTTTCCTTGAGCCCGATTCTTTTCAAACTTTCTGGAAATAAAGTACTACTAAATGGTTAAGTTTTGACATCATTGGTTTATTGAACCTCTTCTCCCAACCCAAATGCCCACACCTTTGCCTTGACCCTTTTCATCAAATTTTGGGCAATGATAGGACCGACTTGCTTACTTACTTTTAACCACACTTTCTTTAGTTCAAGTTCATTTTCTATCAGTTTTGGAGTTTTAACGAGCCTTTCCTTCATTATTGCCCAAAATTTTTCAATTGGGCGAAGTTCCGGAGTGTTTGGAGGGTTGACGTCTTTTGGTACAAAAACTACATTATTATCTTTGTACCAGTCTAAGACGGGCCGGGCATAGTGGCAAGATGCCAAATCCGGCCAAAACAGTGTCGGGCCATCGTGAGATCTCAAGAAGGGCAGAAGTCGTTTTTGGAGGCATTCGTCCTTGTAGATTTGTCCGTTGACGGTCCCAGAGGTGATGAAGGGCTGACTCATTTTCCCACATCCGCAGATCGCTTGCCAGACAAGGAATGTTTTGGCGAATTTCGACAGTTTTTTCTTCCGTACACTCTCCGGAACGGCCAACTTAGAGGTGGCGACGTAATGTTCCTGTCCTTGCATTTGTTTGGTGTCGGCTTTAATGTAGGTCTCATCGTCCATCACAATGCAGAACGGTTTTGTGAGCCACTCCCTGTACAGTTTTCTTGCTCGAGTTTTGGCCACCGAGTTCTGTTTATCGCTCCGGTTCGGTGCCTTCTGGGCCTTGTATACATATAATCCAGAACGTTTCATTTTTTTCTGCACAAAACAAACTGAAACTTTCGCCTTTTTCGCAACATCCCTGATCGAAATGTTGGGATAACGCTTAAATTGGTTCAATACCATCCTGGCCTTCTTCGGATTTGATGTGCCACGTTTTTTTGCCACTACCATTTTTCCGCTTGGTTGTCGTAAGGTCCTTGAACGTTTTGATCACATGAGATACGGTTGAATGTGCGATTCCGAGCTGTTTTCCGATCCATCGATGAGAAGCGTTTGGGTTTTCGAAGTGAGTGCCCAAAATTTGTTGGTGCACTATTTCTTCATTCGAAGCCATCACTGAAATCACTCGACCGATTTTCACGAAACTCATTACACAATTGACACAACACAATGAAATACATTCAGTTAAAATTTCAATAATTTTTACCCACACGCTAAAAAGTTACGAACAATTGCATGTGTCCAAATTTCATCGAATACAGTCTTTAGTATGAGATCACCAGTGTTTACACATTCAGGATGTATGCTAGTCTTCAGCACCATCTGTTGGTTTTCTGTGTAATAACAACTGATCTGGCAATAATGGAGTAGCAACCTCGGGCGGCCAATCATGCTCATGCTCATTCTCAATATTGCGGTTCTGATAACCAAACCTTACCAGTATATTATGGTTCACCAGCAATATACAACGATACAATTTCAAGATAATTGTTTCGATTTTGACCGAAAAAATTGACTTAATGATAGTTACTTTTGATAATCATATTAGTTGTCCCCTAACATTACCCACCGATTTATTTGATAAATAAAGCAATAAATTCATCAGAACTAATGTAATTATTGACAGGAAAATCCAGTTCACGTGTAATACTCAAGAAAAAAAAACCAAATACTGATACCGATACCAAGAACAGCCACAGTATCGGGATGTTGGGTGGCTTTTTCAGAGGTTTAGCCCGGCAAGCTTCAAGGAAATCGTAATGGAGAAACATTACCTCTCATGGATTGAATCAAATCCTCTTCTAATGGCACTTTGAAAATGCATTCGATGGCGACCCTCACGAAGCTCAATTTGTGTAACCTTTGGCAGGAGATTAAATGCTGGAAACTTCGTTCTGATATGCTACCTTCCTCAGAGGGCCACAAAGTACTCTGAGAAAAATTCTATCGTTATACCGACAATTAAATCATGGTCAGGATGACTATCGCATATAATGGTTACAATAACCATGAAAATGGTCGAATTCACGACGTTCATGGCATTTTTGACTATGATCATGGTAACAAGGACTATTCCGACATTATGGAAAATGTTGGATCAACTATTTTTAATGGTCGTTTTGACCATGATCATAGTCGGTTCTAAATCCCTATTCTACAATAGTCATCCTAACCCCCAATAATGGTAAAATTGACTATCAAATTCGTCTCTGTGTAGAGCAAAACGCAAAACGCAAATTAGAGCAAAGCAGAACGCACCAGCAGAATTTTAGTTCATTACGTTTATGGTATTTCATGGAAGGAGTTTTTCATAACAACTACCTGAATAACTAGTATCACTGGACTTCTACTTCCAGAATTAGTTTAAAAATTAAATTTCATATATTTTACAAAAACAATCTTACCCGGGAGTTTCAAGCAGACATTTAACAATTCAATGGGTTGTGGCATTTTTAGTCAGAAGTCAAGATATTGCTGCAAACAATAGCAGAATAAATACAATTTGACAATTCCTTAAAACATTATCATCAATTAAGAAATTTGAAAGTAACAGAGGTTCATCGATTTTTGCTGGTGCCATTTAAAATCTTCTGTTCAGACAATCGTAACCGTAAAACGAAAATTAATCGTCAACTACTGTTACACTGCACGACACATACATACAAATATCCAATGCACCACACACTACTATTTTTTTATGAAAGGTTAAACCACTATTTGAAAATAGAATACCTGGCAACTGTACCGGATGCTCGTTTTCAGCAGGTATTTTCCCCGAAAGTGGACTTTTGATTACTTTGCTCTCGGACTGACTGCACTAGTGGAAGTATGAATTGTGTTTTAGCCGCCAAAGTAGGCACTGAAGGCTATCTGATTGGGTTTCACCGAAGTTTGATGAATTCCATTTTGCCAGAGAGTGATGGGCAAATAGGTCTAGACATCCATTAATTTTCGAACTCTTATAGTTTTGGTTTCATGAAGTACCTGCCTTTTTTTCTAGGTTTGAAGAAGAGAGGAATAATGATGACGCTTTTAAGTGTCATTCTCTTTGAAAATACTCGAGGTAAGTGAAAAAGTGATTGCTTTTTATGATGGTTCTTATATTAAACCTCCTAAACAAGAAGGTTTTAATTTACTTGCCTTTTGATTTAAATATGAACTAATGTAAAGTGGTAATCGGTGATTATAGTGTTTCTTAATATTTATCCATCGCCCATACCCACAACAGCTTTTTTTGAAAAACAAAACAAATATTTGTAATGAAGAATGCACAATGAATGCATTTATGAGTAGAGGATTATCCGTTTTTGCTGCTCAATTCCATAACACATATCTTGTCATCTGACTGGTAAACAATTACAACCCCCCTTTCATCCCCTCACACATACAAACACACACACATGCAAACACGCAGTTCAGGAAAATCTCAGCTTCCTGATCACTAAGGCCAATATATCTGCTGAATACAATCGGGAAATTCTTGGAGAGGATTTCGGTCAGCACTTTGTTTTGCTCTTTTCTGCTTCTTATAAAGAGTGTAACGGTCAATAGTTGGTCATACAAGATTAAGTGCACACTGATTAGATTATTATATAAATGATCAATCTTTATTTCTTGTTAAAGTTCATCGTCTACAATACACAGTAAAATTATTTGATTAGGCTTCTGATTTTCCAAATGCAAACTGTTGTTGCGAACAAATGTTTCCCATTTTCCATAAAGTTTTGAACCGTTTTTATATCCACCTTATTTGATCCTGAACGCCAATTTGCCTTGAAGTGTTTTTCACCTCCAACGGTTATTAGTTCTTTTGAGTTTTTTTTACAATTTCCCAATATTTTTTAATTGGGCGCAGTTCCGGCGAGTTTGGAGGGTTTTTCTCCTTGGGTATCATATGCACACTATTGGCGATATACCATTCCTGAGCCATTTTCCCGTAGTGACAAGGAGCGAGGTCTGGCCAAATCAGCACGGAACAACTATGTTTCTTCAAGAAAGGCAATAAGCGTTTTTGCAAGCATTCTTTAACACAAATCCAGCTGTCACGAAACTTTCGCTTTAGTTCACAGGTACAAATCGCCCGTCTAACCGCTTTTTTTAAGAAGTTTGGCATTTTTTTCTGCTTTAACTTATCTAGAACCTTTTCTTTTCCGGCACCCGTATGCAATTTTTGACCTGGGAGCTGCTTGAAATCAGCCTTGACGTATGTTCATGACGTATCGTCCATTATGATGCAATCAAACACGTGTAGAACTTACGTGCTCTTCCTTTGGCTGTTGTGTTTTGCTCATCATCTTGATTTGGCGTCAGTGTAACCTTATATGTTGATAGTTTAGCTCATTTCTGTGCTCCTTGCATTGTTGTGTGGGCTTTCCCGATTTGTTTCAGATATCTCTAATGGAAAGGTTGGGATTGCGTTTGAAAATGCTGGCCGCAATTCTTCCGGTCGCTGCGGCTTCCTGGTTTCGGTTTCCTCCTGATTCCGACTGCATGACAGTCCTCAGACGTTTCCCGAACACTTTTATTGCATTCGTCATGGTTGATTTGGCAATATTAAGTCAGCGTAGGAGTAATTTGGAGTGCGAAGTTGGCGTAGGAGTAGTTTGGATTTTGCTTATGTGCGTTCAAAATTTTGATACGCTGCTCTTCTTGCTTCGACGCCATTTTGCCAACATTCCGTGCGCAAACAACTGCAAAATGAGGGGTGTTCAAGTTTTTAAAATACACGATTAAAAAAACTACATCATATTTGGATCGACCAAGTTTTGACCGTTCCATCTTTTAAAACACCATTCTGAAGGAGATACCAGCCTTTTTGGCCCAAATACGAATCGACATCGATCTGTTCCGAAGAATCAGGTTAACTACCTCCTGATCCAATTTTGGATCTGCTGGACCTGGTTTTCTTCCACTTCTTCTGCCGAATTTACCGATACCGCTTCGATCTCTAGAACCACATCCACCAGTTCTGTAAACGATCCTTGACGATTGAGCATTTTGAGCGCTGCAACCCGCTCGTCCTTGTTCTTTGCATGAGTTGCAACGGCAATCACAATTTCCTCGAATTCCTTGCCCTCATTGAAGTCGCATAATCGAGCAATGGCACCCGCTCGCATGATAAATGACAAGTCTTGCTCATCCGAACCCTGAACCACCAGTGCAAGCTTTCGACGCTGCAGCATAACATACGAAGTGGACCCAAAATACAACTTCAGTCGGAATAACGCGTTGGAATATGGAAACTCTGTTTCATCAGGGCATTCAGGAGTCGATTTTGTATTCTTGAATATACCCAAGATCATTGGTCTGGCCTTCCCCTTGAACAAAACGAATCTGGTAGTCTCATCTTTAATACCAGTCAACTTTAGTGTATCCGTCAGAAGATCGATCCATGACTCGTAGTCACGGCGTCCACGGCGTTTCTCTTATTTTTGTCAATATTTTACTTATTATTATAATTTTTTTTTTTGGTTCCTATGTCTCACAGGACTGGGAGTCCTCTTGTTTTATTAAGTCTAAGAAATGCTCAGCCTTTATTTTTTTTTTTGATACCTAGAGTTTAGATGCCCAAGGTTTCATGTGGAGTCCTTTCACCCCGATCATTCTTAGAAGTCCTCTCGCTCCATTTTTTTCCATTACCTAGAGTCCAAATGCTATTGGTTCCACGTGGAGTACTATCGCTCCCATATTTCTTTTTTTCCTATACCTAGAGTCCAAATGCTCATGGTTTCATGCAATGATATTATCTCAAGAAGTTCTTTCGATTCACTTTTATCCAAAGTCCAATCACTCCATTATACTTCCCTTATTCTTTCCGCTCAATTCTATACAGCCTGCCTGCTCCACAAAACTCGAAGTAAATCGCCTTAAAAAACTAGACAATCACAGCTCACCATCGCAATTACCCAGCATCACTTCAAACATTTCAGTAAATTTGGTTTTAAATTCATTTTAATTTACTTCTGTTTCGTCTTATTTCACTGAATTCATACACGTGGTTCCAAATCCCAGAAATGAACACTTTCCGCCATTTTATAATTAATTTCACTTTGACAACAAAGTCATAAGACATCCTTTTTATATATTCTTCTATATCATATTATCTCACTTAATATCACTGGTACTAGATAAAGGGTGTTCCGATCAAAATTTGGTCTAATAGTTATGTGTGTGAGTCGATCAAAGTTTTTATTAATAAGTCAAATTCTTTTTCTTTTTCATGTTCAGTAAATACAGAATACAGGAGAAATATTCAGTTAAGCTTCCTTTTTACCAAGTGACAATTTCTAGATCTTTCTTTTAACACCTGTCATAAGATTTTGTTTAGTCTCCTTTTCCACTTTATTCGCCGCAAAACGCCAGTTTGCGTTGAACTCTTTCTCGCTCACAGCAGCTTTTTGAGTCATCTTAAATGCACAGTGGTCCAGTAAGCTACTTTAGGCGGACATGAGGTTTTCAATGGAAATTTGTGGTTTTAGAGCTTTGGTTACTTCTAAGAACTTGTTGCAAACTTGTTGTACTACAATTTGTATGAAAGTAATTTTTTCTTGCATTAAACGCAAGAGTGGCGTATACGCTAACTTTTTTATGAGCAAATATCGGCAAAGTTGTAGGAATTGTTATTATAAAAAACTTTGTAGAACATATTTTTTTTCTAGCTTCAAAGCCTACTGCGATAATTCCGAATTTTAGTAAAAAATCGTTTTTCGACTAAAAGTCCTTCATTTTTAAATCTTACCAGCTTGCTATGTTCTACAAAGTTGTTTGTTTTGACATTTGCTACAATGTTGCTGAATACACCATAGTTGAATTTCTTCTTGTTTTCATATTATAGTAAATTTTCAGTTAAATTTACGCCATACTATAGGCCTCACAACTTGAAATGGAGCACCTGAAAAAAATATGGCATACCATGACTTGATTCAACACACCTTAGAGTACGTTTAAGGAGAATTTGGGAGAGATGATATTTTTCTATCTTTTTCAAAGCTACTTTCTGTAACATACAGTTTTCAATAAAAACATACGTAAGGAGTTCAAATAGAATCAAAACACACATAAATCATGGCTATCTCTGTTCAGTGTATGACAACTACCACGTGTTTTCATAGAAAAAGGCTCAATAGGCTAATTTTTTCAATTAGCTAATTTTTGAAATCAAAGAAGTCATAGGGAAAAAAATCATTTTATAGTGAGTTTTCAACATGGAAGTGTCACGCCGAGATTTGGCAAACCTTCTCATAGAAAAGAAAAAAAATTGAATATTTGAACAATTTTCTTCGTCAACGGTTTCCCATTATTGATACTGATTGTGTTACATCACAAAAACGGTTAAAGTGTTTCGCTCTGACGTTCAGAAAATTATGGTTGAAAAGTTGTCGCTCGAAGGACCGTTTTTTAACCACGAATTCAGTCTGGTTAAATGGGAAGATTGTGCTCAAAACCAAGAAGACCGAGAAGAAACGAAAGCTGAAACCATTTTCCGAATTGTGCCGAAGAAGCAAACAGCGTCGCTTGAAGGAGTTAACGGAAAATCATACGACTGAGGAACTCGGTATGGCAACTGCTCTGAATATCAATCGCAGTGGATATCGCTCAACCGGAAAACAAATGGAAAATCTCGCACGAAGTCCAGAATCGGCGTCAGAGTCTGTCCGTGACATACTACACTCAGGAGAATATTCTGCGGAAGAAGCACTAGGATTTATTTGCAGGAACAATTTTTCAAAAATGCAATATCAGGATATTCGGATGACAACCCTGAATAAAGGCATCTGTTTATATCCATGTTATAACAAAGTTTTGTTGGCTAAACAAGATGCTTATCCTGACGGTAATTTATTAAGTTTTACGTTAGAATAATACACTGAAATTTCTTAATTACACTTCTTCTTTTTTGACGACAAAAGGAATCTCGGTAAAATCATCATGCGCCCAAGTCTCGCTGCAATCACTAATAAATCACACAGTTCAACGCCTCGTAATGTTCCTTGACATAGATTTTGATCACGATGATTTGATTCAAGTTATTTTCAAATGGGGCTGTGATGGCAGCAGTAACCATTCAAGGTATTATACAAAACTAGATCATAAAATTGCATTTCAATACAACCATTTGATTTCCAAAGATATAAACAGGTATTTATCGACGAGGATAGCGATGGTGAGCTGCAAGAATATAGTGATTCCCATATTTTTGCAATTTCGGTTCCGATCCGAGCCATTCGACGGCGGATTGGAGACGAAAACGAAGAAGTGATTTGGAATAATGAGCTACCATCTTCAGTATCACTTTGTCGTCCAATCAAACTGATATTCTGTAAAGAAAATACGCAGCTGACAAGAAAGGAGGTTAGCGAAATGGAGGAAAATATTAAAAAATTGAAGCCAACGAAAGCGAATATCAGAGGTGTAAACGTGGAGATTTCAGCGAAGCTTGTTTTGTCAATGGTTGATACGAAGGTGGTGAATGACGTGGCAGGAACTCATTCACAACAATGTTACATCTGTTTGCGGTCGGGAAAGCGATTGAATGACTCTTTTGAAGATCAAACATGTAGTGCCCCAGCTATATTGAAGCATGTGTTTTCTCCTCTTCACGCTCAAATACGAACCATGGAGCTATTGTTGAATATCAGCTATCGGTTGACGTTGCCTAAGCCTTCGTGGCGTGTCAGTAAAGACAATGCGATCTTGAAGAGCCGCCAGATGTCAATCCGGCAGGCTCTCAAAGAAAGGTTGGGATTGAGACTCAATGAGCCACTTCCAGGAGGAGGCAATTCGAACGATGGAAACACAGCTCGCCGATTTTTCAGCGAAGTAAATGCAGTTGCCGAAATCACAGGGCTCGATAAAAACCTTTTATCGAAATTCGCAACCCTTCTAAAAGTCGTCAACCTGAACCGAGAAATTGAAGCAGAAGCTTTTGGTCAATTTGCTCAAGATACATTTAAGATGTATCGAGAATTGTACGATTGGTATGTGCTTTCTCCTACAGTGCATAAGCTACTATTACACGGTAGTGATATTATCAGGACTGCTGCACTGCCTTTAGGGATGCTGAGTGAGGAAGCCCAGGAAACGAGGAATAAGTGCATAAGGAAATTTCGGGAACGGCATGCAAGGAAGTTCAACCGCATTGTCAACTTGGAAGACGTTTTCAAGCGGCTTCTTCTCACCTCCGATCCCGTAATCTCACTTATCAACAGACGTACAACTCGTGGTGAGACACAGTTTGATTTACCTGAAGAAGCTCGAAACTTAATAAAAATTAACTAATATCCTATCAAGCCTTTTTCTATGAAAACACGTGGTAGTTGTCATATACTGAACAGAGATAGCCATGATTTATGTGTGTTTTGATTCTATTTGAACTCCTTACGTATGTTTTTATTGAAAACTGTATGTTACAGAAAGTAGCTTTGAAAAAGATAGAAAAATATCATCTCTCCCAAATTCTCCTTAAACGTACTCTAAGGTGTGTTGAATCAAGTCATGGTATGCCATATTTTTTTCAGGTGCTCCATTTCAAGTTGTGAGGCCTATAGTATGGCGTAAATTTAACTGAAAATTTACTATAATATGAAAACAAGAAGAAATTCAACTATGGTGTATTCAGCAACATTGTAGCAAATGTCAAAACAAACAACTTTGTAGAACATAGCAAGCTGGTAAGATTTAAAAATGAAGGACTTTTAGTCGAAAAACGATTTTTTACTAAAATTCGGAATTATCGCAGTAGGCTTTGAAGCTAGAAAAAAAAATATGTTCTACAAAGTTTTTTATAATAACAATTTCTACAACTTTGCTGAACATACCATCTCACGATATTTGCTCATAAAAAAGTTAGCGTATACGCCACTCTTGCGTTTAATGCAAGAAAAAATTACTTTCATACAAATTGTAGTACAACAAGTTTGCAACAAGTTCTTAGAAGTAACCAAAGCTCTAAAACCACAAATTTCCATTGAAAACCTCATGTCCGCCTAAAGTAGCTTACTGGACCACTGTGCATTGAGTGAGATTTTTGATTGCCTCAATTTTTAATTCACCACAAACAGACTCAATAGACTGCTCATAGACTGACATTACATCCATATCCGTCGAAATTTTTCGTCTTAAAAATAAGTTCTTTAACTTTTCGTGATTCAGACCAATAAGGCCATGAAGCTTATCGAAGCAAACGTATAACTAGTTGAATATTGTTTCCAGCTCAGTTATTTTATGAGTTGCAATTAAAAATGTTGTCGATTAGGATGAGTCAAGGACATATACCCATGTTGTATATTAGGATGAGTCAAGGGACATATACCCAAGTTGTATGTTATACGACAAACACAATGATATTCTATGATCAGAGAAGTCGGCCAATTGCCTACTTCTAATTCCAACCTAATACGAATCGAACCTGCTATTTGCTGGGTGGGGGGCTTAAACCATGCCTAGTAAGCCTAGTTGACTATCTGAGACCGCATAAAAATAAACTAATGTTGTATATCATCATTCAACTGTTGTATACAGATTATGCTTGGTGGAAACAAAAAAAACATACACATTATGCTCAACGTAGAGTTGAATACAATATACTTTACACTATACATAGAACAAAAAAATAATTTTGCTTTTCTCGGCAAAAAGCTGAAACATTTTTCTCCGGCAGCTTCCTCAACCCCCGTTTCATAAATTTATCACATTTCCAGCATTCATTTTTCACATCTCGTACTTATTCTTCCTGTGTTTTGCTGTAGCAACCATTATGTGCCGTGCTCCTAACCACCCACCCACCCACCGTATCTCACTGATTTCCTTTTCTGTTTCCGATTTTTTCTTTCTTCCGCAGCTGCTGATTCAGCCCGAGACCGTATACGAGAGAGTACAATATCAGTTCGAAGACGACGCTTATGACACGGTTCCTGATTTGATAACATTTTACGTAGGCTCAGGTAAGGCAGTCCCCGGCCTAAAGAGGCTGCAATAATCGTTCGTTCATTAACCCATGAGCTCCGTGCGTCGTTCGATCCATTTCCAGGCAAAGCCATCTCTGCCGCCTCGGGAGCACGGATTCAGTTCCCCTGCAACAGGCTCTATCCGCTGTCGTTTTACGCTTCCAAGTATGGCCATGGTGTGGGTGGCATTCGTGGGCCAAGCCCACTCAACTCACCCTCACCGGTACCGTCGTCTCCTGGGTTCCGGTAATTCGATTGCTCCCAACACGATTAACATTGTTATGCTAAACGGTTTTGTTTATTTTCCCAGATACAATCCCTACACACAGCAAACGAACACATATCGAAGTCCGATGTCATCGCCTCCAAGGACAAAGCGTGAAACGCCCCCTCGCCTCCCATCGAAGAAGCAACGTTCGCAATCTCTAACCCCCATTCAGGGAGCTCAAGCGGCCCAACAGCGGTACTGCAGTGCTGATGGTGTGATACAATCCAATGGATCCGATCGTAGCAGCAAAACGCTTTCGAAACCTTCAAGGTTGACCGGCTCAACCGAGAAATGTAACAGCGCAGACGGTGTGATCCATAATAACGATTCGACACGGTCAACAGAGGAGAAGTGCTCCAGCGCCGATGGAGTCGTCAAAACTCAAACTCTGACTCGATCGGGAGCCAGCTCGCAATCTCTCCCACGATCAAACAGTCTGAGGTCTTCCCATGGAATTCTTGGCTCGCGAACGTCTAGCATCAATAAAGAACCGAGTGAACACTCTTTAAGTCCTTGCCTGGAGCAGAAACAGTTTGCCGAAGATGAAGAGGAATCGGAACAACCTCCTAGTCCACCACCGAAGCCTGGACGGGGAGTACACAGGAACGAATCAATGAAGGACGCTGATCCGCATGGGGCGATGCATCGGATGGGATCGTATCATCCAAGTGGATCGGATTCCGGGAATGGTTCGGGAGATTCTGCACAGAGTTCCGCTGCTGGAGAGGAGGTCGTCGTACAACATCGAGGTGGAGTGATACTGAAAAATCCTCGCTTCATCCCGACCTCGATGTCATCGATCACGCTTAGATCATATGCTGACTTTGATCCACTAGCCGCGGAAGAAGCCCTGTTCTCGATGAATATTCCAACGTTTGAGCAGGTCTCGCGTTACGATCTCGAAAACTACAACACACTTTTGCTTCCGTTCTGTGATTACAAACCATTGGATAGTGGCACGCTCAATACGTTCCGGATGATGCTGAGTGAAACGAGCTCCAGGGTGATTGCGGCGCACTTGACACGGGTGGATATTAGCCTAATATTAGGTGCGTACCAGAGATGTGACTAAATGAGTAAATTAAAATTCTAAATAACATGTTCGTTTGTTTTTCAGAAAAAGACGAAGAGAAAAAAGACAACCTTCTGAACTGCACCGGTTTGGAGTTGATCACTTTGGAACAGGGTCGACAGTTCCGCTTAGATCTTATCGAACGAACGGAATGTATGAAACTGCTGGTAGCCGTTACCATTCTCACATGTCAGGATGATCTAGAGCGGGCAGAAACCTTGAACAAGTGGATCCAGATAGCGGTGGAAACCAAAACTGCCCTTGGAAATCTGTTTGGATTCTGTGCCATCATGCTCGGACTATCGATGCCACAGGTACCGTCCCATCTTTTCATACCTTGCTTGCATTAGTGAATTCACAAAATTTTCCAATTTGCAGATCCAAAAGCTGGAAACAACCTGGCACACATTGCGCCAAAAGTACACCGACAGTGCATTTAATTTCGAAGCTAAACTACGACCTACGCTGAATAGCATGAACGACTGCTCGAATCCGCAGGCACCGAATACGACGATACCGCACATTCTGCCATACATACTGGTTAAGGATCGCACAATCAACGATGTCCTAGGTATTTGTTCCTTTGAAGAGATAGTCGAATTCAAACTCATCACAACCCTTAAATCCCCGTTCAATCATTCTCCCAGTAGACCCATTGCAGACGCCGAGTTCAACGCTGGTGACGAGTTGCGTTACGCCGTGGGAAACCATTACTCAGGATTTCGGCTTCTCGGTACTATTTGCTCACCTGGACGCGGCCAGAAGTTTCGTGAACAACCTTTCGCTATATCGGAAAAATGCGCACAGTATCATGCAGGACACCAGCCGACTCGATACGCTGCTGGAGGATGCTTTCCGGTGAGTTTTTATACGACGTGAGCGGAAATAGGCCTTGGTCTTCTTAGCAATGTGCTTTGGGTCGTTGTCTTGTTGAAAGATCCAGTCCGTTTCAATATCCAGCTTTTTTTTAGAGATTCCGTCAAATTCACCTTAAGGATAACGTCAGTCAATATAAACGTCAGTCGTCATAGTACCAAAATTTCGAACCAAATTGCATACCAAATTTCCCACGCCAGACCAGGAAAAACAACCCCATACCATCACGTTGCCACCTCCGTGCTTTATTGTAGCTTGCAAATTACAGTCCGGCAATCCATCGTCTCATTTCCGCCTGCTGCAGTCCCTTCATTTTTTCCAATTGATGGCAAGGCATATTGATTTCACGTTGCTTGTCAACTTCCTTCAGACGATTTTGATCCGAGCTCACTACAGCGTAGGAGGAATTCCCACGGGTCCACTCGAATTCCTTTTTTACCTCCGGGAAAGTCATGTTGTTGTTGTACTAGTACTGCTTGCAGCCCTTCATCATCGATCAGTGACCTTCTTGCAGTGGAGGCAAAACGGCTGGTTGGGGCAGGATTGTCCTGTGGTTTGCGAGTGGCTTTTTGAGCAGCTGCGACTTGGTGACTTGGTATGACCGACTTCGTAGTAGATGACGCATGTCATCGGCAACGGTTAGTACGTTTCGATTCGTGCTACCAGAAGGCCGAACTCGATATGCTTCGGGATTACCGTTCCACTGATTGTCAGAGCGTCTCCATTCTCACTCATTCCATTCACAGTAGTCGCGTTTATGAGTTCACGGCAGTTGATTTTGCACATTGTACAGTGTTCAGCGTGAGATGCAGCGTTACTTCCACCTTGGTTCCGTCGATGAGTTTCGTCAGGGCCAGTAGCGTCTTCACCTGGTCATCGTTGCATACTTTCTACACGTGTCTTGATCGTCGATTTTCGGTGTTCCCCCCCCTTCACACACCCCCGCTCCCCTTGCCCCCCCCCCAACACATCCTTTTTCCCCCCTTTTTTTCTCCCCCCCCCCCCCCCCCTCCACCTTTCTCCCTCCTCCACCCAGTACATTTCCCCCCACACAAAAAAAAAACCCCCCCCAATTTCCCTAGACCATTTCCCCCCCCCAGAAACACGGCGACACCAAAAAAAAACGATAGTTTTTGCTCCGGAAGTACCCCCATATCACCCCAAGCTTAATGATTCACCTCTAATAACGTAACTCACACGAACAAACTCTCAAATATTCTGTCAAAATAACACAGCGAATCAAAACAAAAACATAGATTCTAGTACAGAAAAGCGCAAGAATATATTGCAAGGTACAGACTGCAAGGTGTACTTCGGACCAAGGGGTTCTACAACAGTGAAGCTATATCAAATCACTAGTTTCAAATTTCCTTTTGGTTTATACCATTGCTAACTTTGCCACACCTTACGTATCCATACCTTTTATTATAATAACCTTGACTTGTTTTGCTCTACCTTCCCGTGCTCACTCTTTTTAGTCATAAATATAAGAATCGTATAAACAAACACGTGAATCAAGTTTTGTCCTCCGTAATTACATTTTACTTTATTGAACCGGTTTCGAAATTACTCTCGGCTATAACAGTTGGTAATAGCTAGTTGCGGAAACAAAATATTCAAGAAGGAGAGCCTAAGGGCTGGTTTATAAACCACGTAGACTCATGTTTAGAAAATCTCAGACCCCTCTCCCCCCTCGTAGACTCCCTCTCCTTTTGTATGGAGCGCAGACTATGGTTCAAGATTTTCTCCCGAAACCGACCTAGCCAGTGGCGCTGAAACGATGATCATTACGCCACTTCCTCTGCAGTTCAGTCAGTATTCGCGTTACCGGTCGACAGCGTTCCATTTCTCTTCTTCGCGGCACATTTCGCGTACGACATTGTCGGCGGTCATAACAGGCATATCCCTGCGTACTTCTTCGAATCTAGGACATTCAAAGACCACGTGCTCCGGTGTCTCTTCTACGTTTCCGCACTCTGCACAGAGAGGCGAAGGTGCGTGACCAAACCGATGCAGATATTTCCGAAAGCAGCCGTGCCCGGACAGGAACTGCGTCAGATGGAAGTTCACTTTTCCATGTTTCCTATTCACCCACGCAGACACATACGGGATGAGCCGGTGGGTCCACCTTCCATTTCCCGCATTGTCCCACTCTTGCTGCCACTTAGCCAACGTTTCTTGTATTCCTCCTCTGATAGCATTCCACGTCCTCGACCAGGGTGATGCAAATGGACATCATCCCAGCGATAACGCATACTGCCTCCGATGAAATCGTTCGGTAGGCGCTTGCGACCCGCATGGCCATGAGTCGGAATTCTCTGTTCAGTTTTCCCGGTTACGCTTTGTTTTGAGCGCTGCGGTCCAGGCCGGAACTCCATACCTCAGAGTTGAGGTTGCAACGCTTGCCAGAAGGTGTCTGTTGCTGCTCCTCGGCATGCCGACGTTTGGCATGATCCTTGCTATCAGCCTTTGACGCCTTTTCGCAGGCGTAATCGACATGTGCGTTGAAATTTAAACGGTTGTCAACCATCACCCCCATCTGCTTGATGCGATTTCATGTTCTCCGACGTTGATGTTTACTAGTTGAACGGCTTTCCGGTTGCTCACTAGCACTACCTTCGTCTTATGATGGGCCAGCTGCAGTTTTGCTTCAATGGTATCCAGCGCCTCCACCGGCAACATCTTGACCTCCTCTAACGTCTCGTCAGTTATAGTGACCACGACATCGTCAGCAGCGAATCCAACGATTTCAACTCCAATGTGCCCATTGGAGTTGACGAAGCGTTAGTACTCCATCGTACATCGCGTTCCAGAGCGTTGGACCTAGAATGGAACCTTGTGGCACCCCCGCCATAATCGTGATTGATTTTCGGCCCAATTCCGTTTCGTACATCAAGACTCTGTTCTTGAAGTAAATTTTCAGCATCCTGCACAAGTAGCTGGGAACACGCATCCTATGCAGTGCTACGGCGATAGCCTCCCAGCTAGCCATACTGAAAGCATTTTTCACGTCGATTGTTACTACGGCGCAAAATCGATTTCCTCTCCTCTTCTGTGTGGATGCCTTCTCTGCACTATATACGACTGTCCGGATTGCATCCGCCGTTGAGACTCCTTTTCGGAATCCGAATTGCCGCCTCGATAGACCACTCTCGCTCTCCGTGCACTGTGTGAGCCTGTTAAGGATGATCCTTTCCAATAGCTTCCCGAGGGTATCCAACAAACATATGGGTCTATACGATGCTGGGTCCCCTGGCTGCTTCCCCGGTTTCGGCAGCAAAACCAGCTTCTGGACCTTCCATCTGTCTGGAAAATAGCCTTCATCCAAACATTCCTGTAGCACCATTCTGAACATTTCAGGGAACGCCTGTATAGCGTTTTTTAGCACAACATTGGGGATTCAGTTCGGGCCAGGAGGTTTCTTCACCTTCAGACCCTTCACAACTATTACGAGCTCTTCGTTGGAGATCCGTGAGCCATTGGATTCAACTTGTTCGTCTTCATATGGCGTAGGCGACCACAACGTTGAGTCATGGTGCGGAAAAAGACCTTTCAGGATCGCCTTCAACTTGTCCGGACACATTTCAACGGGAGTCGCCGGGCACTTCAACTTTGCCATCACGATTCGATAGGCGTTACCCCATGGGTTTTCATCAGCTTCTCGGCTGCTCTTTGACGCAGTTCGACTTGCTCAGCCTGATCTCCTTTTTGAAAGCCGCGCGAGTTTCGTGGTAAACGTGTCTCCGTTCTTCCCTCTCGCCATCTGTTCTTGCCCTCTGGGCACTTCTTTTCGCTCGGAGGCATGTAGCACGGAGGGGGTGTTCCAGTAAGCTGCGCGCCGTCGGCACCTGGGCTCCAATTTCCTTGGCATTGATGCGTCACAAGCCACTACAATCGCTTATGTCAACTCCTCTGCGTCGAGATTTGCACCGCTGTATGTTCGAAGCGCCTCGATAAAGGTCTCCTTGTCGAAGTCCTGTATCTTCCACTTCTGCTCGCAGGACCTCGTTCGCCTCGTTACCGTATAGGATCGCCGACTGACGCTGTAGATTATCGCTTGGTGATCGCTGAGAGAGTACTTCTCACTGACTCTCCAGTTCATGTCTTCCGTTAGCGAAGGACTGCAGAACGTGACGTCGATTATCCATTCACGACCGTCTCTGCGGAATGTGCTGACCGTGCCTTCATTGCAAAGCCTTACATCCAGTAAGCTGTATCCTCTTGCATTGGTAAGTCTGCTACCACACTCCACGGCCCAAGCGTTGAAATCACCTCCGATGACTACCGGCTATCATCCTTCTTGGATAGGGAATCTACCCACGACCTGTATTGCCGCTATCTGGGCTCTGTCCGCCACCCTATCGCCGTTTTCGAGTGGCACCCGACAAGGCTCTGCAATGATCGCAACATCACCATTGACCAAAGTCTACGCTCCATACAAAATTTCAAAAAAATGTAGGGAGAAAAGTCTACGAGGGGGGAGGGGGGTCTGAGATTTTCAAAAATGAGTCTACGTGGTTTATGAACCGGCCCATACCCCATACAGCGGACTAGTCACACTATGCGACTCTATAGAATTAGAGCAGGATCGATTGGTTCGAGTGGTCCGGTTTTGAACTGCAACGAGTATATTCGAAAATTACACAAAGTCTTCATTTACTATAACTACACAATTTTCAACCAACATGTACTTATTAAGCATCTTGAATCCATATTGATAATAAAAATTGACGCTTGTCATTCTATGGACTGATTATATGAAATTTCTAATATTTAGGTAATTTCCCCTTTTATATAACTAACATAAACAGGTCGTTGAAGACTATTAATGGCCATATTTTAATCACATCGATGCCTGCTCATCGACGATGAAACCTACGTCAAAATGGATTTCGGATAGCTTCCTGGCCAAAAATTCTACATGGCGACGGCACGAGGATATGGGACTTCGCAGGAACATTAAATTTGCTTTTATGGACAAATTTGCCAAAAAAAAACTGATGATTTGGCAAGGGATATGCAGCTGCGGAGCAAAGACCAAAGTGTTCGTGACGAATAAGACGATAGATTCGAAGCTGTACAAGGAAGAATGCCTCAAAAACCGCGTACTACCTTTCATTAAAGCCCATAAAGGTCCCGTGAAGTTTTGGCCAGATTTGGCGAGTTGCCACTACAGCTGGGAAGTAATCCAGTGGTACCGCGATAATAACGTAGATTTCATCGATAAAAACATAAATCCACCCAACTGCCCGCAGTTCCGGCCCATCGAGAGATTTTGGGCAATAATGAAGCGGAGCTAAAGAAACGTGGAAAAACGGCTCGGGACTCAGATGACCAAAATGTGGAACAAATGTGCCAAGGAAGTTGACTCCGGAGGTGTGCAGCGTTTGATGGGAGGAATAAAGAAGAAAGTGCGAATTTTCATTAGAAACGAAGAGAAATGATTTGTATTGATATTTTTTCCTTAAATTACCTTTGTTTTGATGTATTAAACTTATTTGTACGTCAATCCGTTACCGAGATACAGATGATTTTATTATTCCGGATTCTAAATGGACATAGCTTTAATTCGGGTTTTATTCAAAAACAATTGGTTAACAACAGTTGAAAACTGCTATAAAATGTAGCACCATCCGTACGATTAATTTTGTGATTTATTGTAACTAACGTAAACTAAGAAAATTTTACAGACAAAATAATCGTACGCACAACCATAATCTTAAAGCATTATTTCTATCTCGTTTTAGAACCGAATTTCAGGTGAAGTTCCTCTGGGGTAGTAAGGGCTGCTTCGTGCCGGCCGAAGATCGCCACACCAAGTTTGAACACGTGCTCACAGTGATGGCGGAAAAGTTCTGCGGCGATGCTACGGTGAATGCCGCGGGATGAATCAACACCAATCGAACCCATTAGTAACATTTCTACGAGTCATGCATTTTTCTCTCATCTCTTCTATCAAACAATTCACTTCTAATCTTTACTCATCTTATTAGGCATTTGACACGAAAAAAAAACAACAACAACATCAACAACAACTCACTTGATAGAGACAGACTAAATTTTTACGAAACACTTTTAGCTCAAATATTGAAAGACACAAAAATATATATGACGAAAAAATCAAACAAAACAATAAAATTCAAAATATAGAAAGAATCGTGAACAAAGGGAATTTTTGCGAAGAGCATGTTAAGCAAATGTTTTCTTTCTTTTGGAAGTTGTTTAAAAACTAGTCGTTTAAAGGGTGCATTTATCGAATAAAGAAAAACAGAATCTGAAATGGGAAACATTTCAACGCAAAATTAGAAATGTTTTGATACTACAAAATCAAAGCTAGTCAAGATGGAGTCGAAGTACTTACTATAATAATTTGTTTGTTATATACTTGGAAGCATGATTGTGAGTAAACATTATTTGCAACAGTTTTGAAATAACGAGATATGATGAAACAATTTTATAGAAATTATACAAATCGATCAGCAGATAAGAAGAGTCACTTTTATTTCCCAGAATGATATTTTTCACTCTGATTTGCAAAATGAACCACTGATGAAATAGACTGATGATTTGATGATGAATTGTTCAGTTTAGCACATTCCCAAGCAACACCTTCTAGTATCGACGCAAAGCCAATCGATCTCGGTTTGTTACTGTACGTATCAAACTTTATAACCTGTTAGTAACCTCCAGAAAGATTTTTTTAGAACCCTTTCCTGAACTGTAACCGCAGTATTTTAGTGCTGAATAAAACCATTGATGACACACACAAATGTATAACCTATCTACACGCAGAAAATGAGAAATGTATTAGAATAAAATCATAAATACAAGTAGTTAATATTGAGCACTTTTTCTTAAAGTAAAGGAACTGTATGATAATAAGGAATAGGTATTTGTTCCTACACAGGACGAATACACAATTAATCTCATTCATATGTTGGACTAATACGACAATAGTCACCTGTATTGTAAGGGTTTTATGAATTTTATTTTAATCGTCTTTTTCCGTTTAACCTGATTTAATTAATACGTCATGTACCCAAACCAAGAAGAAATCATAGGAAATACCAATAAAAGTGACAAACACCTAACTAATCAGTACACTTATGTAGAATGTTCAAAAGTTGTATAAATATTGTATCAATCTGATCGAAACACATTTATTTACCGAAGCAAACGCTAAACTGAATCACCACAATAATGAACGTATTTCGGATTTGAGCTTTGCCACCGGAAATACAATACTAACGAGGCAAATAATTCAAAACAAAACAAATTCAGCAAAACTGATGGACTTTGAGCGGGTGACAAACTGGTAAAGGAAAAGTATTACGTAACGGGGAGAAACGGTAGGCTACAGCTCAGCGGATCCAATGGAAACGCCGCATTTGTAAATAGTTTGCGGGACATTGAAAAAAAAAACGATAAATTTGGAAACTATGTGCAGATACGACGAAGGTCACAAATGTACTACTACTACTAACTACTGACAATGCGCATATGAAAAATATGATATTTAAACGCAGGAAATGATACATAATAAATTATTTAAATAAAACGAAACCAAAACCGATGCTTTCATTTATCGTGATGACGAACTATTAGATGAAAAAACACCAACAATAACATCAACTAGGGAAATAATATTTACTATTCTTGATTACCGATTTTCAAAACTCTAATTCTATAAAGTCTCCCGTTTCATGGCCTTGGCTTCACTTGAAGATCCACCGGAACGATTCTTACGCCGCTCTTACTTATCCAGAAGCTTAGATTTTAGCGTCAAATCCGCGTCGGGGTGAGCCTCCAACGCCTTCAAGAGCCCGCTGCACGAATTCGGCAGGCTTTCCAGGATCATCGCAATCTTGAGGAAATCCTCCAGGTCTTGACCGGCAACCTCTCGAAGAGTTCTTCCAAGTTAAACAAGGGGCTTTCCAAATCGCCACCTTCGAGCAGGTTCAAGCTGCAAAGATTCTTCAGGAAGTAAACGTTCGATGCCACCGTCACTTTTTCGTGGTACGATTTCAACTGATAGCAAAATTCCTTGGCAGTAGCAGCTGTCCTTACGAGGCTGTACTTATTTTCATCAATACACAGCCCCTCGGTATCGCGGTCCTTCGTATCATCCTTCACCCACAGTGCGGCCTCCGCAGCTTCTTCCGGCTTCGGCGTTCTGACCACGTACCACAGCTCATCTCGGGTTAACATCATCTCCATTCTGTACTTCTACAGAGCCCAGTTCTGGTTGTTCAGCTTCGAGAAGTTAGTTGAGGCGCTCACTGATGTGGCGGAGGTGTGGTATCAGATACCATGTCAAAATATCGAGTCAAAGTCTTGTGGCGTGAGGCAAACGTCGACAAGATGTTTTGACATGCTAGCAGATGCCGCACCTCCGCCACATCAGTGGGCGCCTGGCCTTAGAAAAACATAAACATTCCGCACCAACGGAAAACTTTTTTGCGTTTATCATGCCGAAAAACACTACTTCCGCGCAATTTCCACTGGGCCCATAACCTGTGGGATCATGAGGACAGGTTAACGAAGTAGAACACCGGAATAAATACCGGAGATCAAAAGAAATACACGCAATCTCGGTTACTACTTTATTTAGGGGTTTAGAGAGAAAGTTGAACAACAAGAACAGTGTTATCTCTACTAGGTGGGGTGAATGAAAAAAATAATTTTTTATTCAATGTTATTTTAGTTTATTCAATGTAGGTAGTCTTCTTTTAGTTCGATACACGTATTCCAGCGATTTTCCAACTTCTTGATCCCGCCCGAAAAGTGATTTTCCGGAAGGTCTGCAAAATACTCCTCCAAAGCGTCGATGATTTCCTCGCGTGAGCTGATTTTTTATTGATGAGCCATCTTTTGAGGTTTGGGAGCAGATAATAGTCCGAGGGAGCCAAATCGGGTGAATATCGGGTGGATTCGGGATGAATTGGAGCCGCAAGTCCTTGATTCTAGCCATGGTTGTGATGCTCTTGTGCGCCGGCGCATTGTCGTGCAAACACAAAATTGTTTTTATCTTCATGTAGGGCCGTTTTGCAGCGATTTCGGCTTTCAATCGCTCCAATAATGCGCAGTAATACTCGCTGTTGATGTTTTTATTCTTTTCGATATAGTCCACGAAGAGTATGCCATGCAAATCTTTCCGACCCATTGAGCCTCCCTAGGCTGCTTCGGAGCACTTGTGCCGGCTTCAGTCCATTGCCGGGCACTCATTCACTCAGCGAAATATACTTTCGATGTTCATAAGATTTCATTATGATTATTTGCTACAAGAAATCGTTATGAATTTCATTAATTTGCCTTATGAAATATAATGATGTTGAAAAAATAAAAATCTGGAGCAACCCGGATTCGAACCTTGAACGTTCAGGTTATGGGTCCAGTGACCTGACCACTAGTATATATGGTGATTCTTGGTACTGGCTTGAAGGTGTCACGGTTCGCATATTAGAACAGAACCAAAAAAACGGATTTGCTGCACGTCTTCCGAACCATTAGCACACAATACCGCTTCATTAATTCAACCAACGCTACTCATCCCAGAACGCATCGTATATGGCATTTCGGAAGCCCCTTATCCACCTGACAGAGTCGCGCTGATTCCCGAGCCCTCTAGAAATGCAGCAAGTCGTCCTGGCCCTGTGTTCAGTGCTGGAGACGGGGATTTCCTAATTGCCCTTCCATGCAAGTACCCATTTAATAAGCGCATTCTCTGCTCTAATGTTCTCTCGCCTTGCAACTCAAGCTCAAGCGCTACGCACCAATCAATATCGACGATCCCAGGACGCACATCATATGGTTTTTTGGAAGCTCCTGAGCCCCCCGACACAGTCGAGATAATGCAGCCAGCGTTCTTCAGTCGTCCTGACCCTGTGTTCGGGCCAGGCAAAGGAGTCTTCCAGCTTGCCCTACCAGGCAAGTACAACTCGTTGACGAACATTGCATCCTCTGAAAACATTTCAACTCTCAGCCGTACGACGTCACGGACGCAGTTTTGTACATCGCACAGCTCATCTATCAACTTTTTACTGCACCCGGAAGGCACCTCTTCCAGCACATTGGAAACTCCTGACCTCCCCATCTTAGTCGAGTCCATCCAGCCTGCGCTCGATAGATCTTCCGATCAGAATAGTCTACTCCCTGATGCTGTTGAAACTCTGAGAAATCACATCATATCGGCTGCCAGAAGTGACCGATTGCGGGTTTATTACCAGAACGTTAGGGGTTTACGAACGAAAATCGATGAAGTTTTCCTTGCTGTAAATGAATCGCATAACGATGTCATTGTTTTCACAGAAACGTGGGTAAATGAACAAATTTTTTCTCCGCAACTGTACGGCCAGTCATACACTGTCTTTAGAAATGAACGCAGTTCTCTGAACAGCAAAAAAACTCGAGATGGTGGAGTGTTGATAGCTGTATCTATTAACCTGAATTGGATCCTACGCCAGTCGATGTTTCACTAGAGCGAACCCCCCTCCCCTTTTGCCCAAAAATAAACCCCCCCCGCTGGGGCCCCCCGGGGCTCTCCCAAAAACAACAAAAAACCGCGACGGGGGCCCTTTGGGGCTGGGGTTGGGGGAGGGTGCGGCGCCTGGGAGGTGCCCGGTGGTGGGGGGTGGGGGGCCTTTATCTATAATCGATGAAGACCACCCTCCCTTTGCAGTCGAAATAGATGTTTCCAAGGTGTAGTATGTGCGATGAGGCTCTATTCAATTTAAAAAAAATATTAACATTGAATTATGTTAAAATCTTCAACATGTATTTGGCAGCACTGGAAGTCGACTTAAATGGAACGTCTAATAAAAGACGCGCCAAAATGGTAACCGATAAGCTTTGGAAAGCTCCGAATGTTATTCGTGTTATGAATGCCGAAGGTGGTTTTCGAAATGACGAACGCGCCCGAAGAAAAATGACAGAGATGAAATATATGAAAAATAATATGAAGCTATGGGATAGAAGAGTGCGAAATAAGATCGAAGCGAGTTTATCACGCTCGTTCAAAGGTTCTTCATTCTCTTAACGAAATTTAGAGCGGACGGTCATTTTTGTGGGACGCGAGTTGAATTGACTGAGGCAGTCATGGAAATTCTCGAGGCTGTAAATCCCGACTAGTTCACGACACAAGGGAATAGAGTTCGTTAATTTTTACGATGAGACACTTAATCGCATAGTTTGGGCGCAGATGAGCTCCACCGGTGATGTTGACTATGCATGTGAATGCTTTACTACCGGTCACAGCTCCACACATGTTGGCCGCCACCGTATCGACGCGGAGATCGAGCTCGTAAAAGTCGCCCCGCATGGGACATCTCGCAATCAGGTCACGACCTTGCTTCATGATCGCTTCCTTTTTCGTGAATGTGACATCCAGGTTCGCTTTTGCCATCTTCTTCACAGATAGCAGGTTCACTCGAAGATCTGGTACGAAGAGGACATCATGCAGGCTGATATAATTACCTTCCTTGTTGACGCCTTTGATTGTTCCTCGGTGCCAGCACACCAGGGATTGATCTCCTTCGGTACATTGATGACGATAGGTTGCTTCAGCTTTGTGAGGTCGGCGAAACAGTGCTTCACATTCACAAGGTGGTCCGAGGCTCCGGAATCCAGCTTGAAGGAAACCACTCCCTCGTCCTTTGTTTGGGAGCCTCTTCCGGTCATGAAAGCCACCGCCTTACCTCCAGCAGCAGCGTTAGCTTCAGCGCGCCCTTCCGTCTTCAACTTCACACGACAGTCCTTGGCCTTGTGCCCCTTCTTATGGCAACGGTTGCACTTTCCGGTGAACTTACCAGGTTTCTGCTTCGATCCTTGGAATGCTGCAGGTTTCTCTTGGTAGGAATTTGCTGCCCGGTCGGTTTTCTTGAGTTCCTCGGCAAGAAGGCGCTCGCGAACAACATCCAGCTTCAGGTTTTCCTCACCCAGATTTTCCAGCTCCGTAACCAACGGATCGAACGACTCGGGAAGGGTAGCAAACAGCTGGGACACAATATCGTTCTCTTCAAGCTTCGCTCCGGCCAGCTTCAGTTGCCGGATCAGCTCTTCGAAGGTTTTCAGGTGATCTTTCACGGACGCACCTTCCACCATTCGCAGCTTCGCAAGTTGCTTCCTGACGAATGTCTGCGACGAGACGGACTTCTTGGCGTAGGCGGATTCAAGGCTCATCCACATCTCCTTGGACGTCTCCTTGTCCCGCACAAAATGCAGCAAATCGTCATGGACGAATTACGTCAGCAGGAACGCCGCCTTACCGTCATCTTCCTGGAACTTCGTGAGCTCCGTTTTAACCCCCCCCCCCCCCCCCCCCCCCCCCCCCCCCACCCCCCCCCCCCCCCCCCCCCCCCCCCCCCCTCTTTTAAACCACCACAACAAAAATACAAAAAAAAATTTTTTTCAAACATCCTGGGGTTAAAAAAAAAAAAAATTTTTTCTTTTTTTTTTATAAAAAAATATATTTTTCAGGAGGCCCTTCCCCAGAGGTCCCCCCACCCCTCGTTACCGATTTACTCCAACACAGAAGAACACGGAAAGAAATGACGGGAGATTGAAATAACAATCTCGATAGTTGATACCTACAATAAACACATTTTTGAAACAACCACAAAATAAATTTAGCTCAAAGCAATTTTTGAAATGATTCAACCATACTTCATAGTTAATAGAGCCATCATCTTACACATCTGTTATAGGGTTAAATCAAAACAAAAATGTTATAATTCCAACCAGTGTGTATGCTTGAAGCAACTATACAAAAATATAGAAACAACAACCTGCGGGTTTTCAGTTCGCTTTAAAGTTCACCATGGCGTCCGACGAGGAAAAATATTCGGAGGAAGTTATTTCTGAGTTTGTGGTAGATGAAGAATTAGTTCAGTTATTAAAATCATTCCAAGTAACAGCATCAGCAATTGAGGTTTTCATAAGTGAGTATTGTTTGTAATAATTCGATAATTGTACAATAATTGTTTTTTTCAGCAAATGGCTACGATATTCCAGCTCTTATGATCATTGAGCGCGAGGAAGTAGAGGCTCTCCTGCCCTCGCCATTACTAGCTGACAGAACAAGGTGCATTGATGGCCTAAACAAGTGGCGCTGTTCAATGGTAACGTGAACGGCAGGTTGTATAACAAATAAATTAAAACATTAAATTCCTACAGGGTTTGCGTCCGGTTACAACTCCTTTGAAAAACATAAATTCACCAACAACGAGCATTCTAGAGCCTTCAAAAACTGCTCTGAGGAATCAGCCACGAAGTCGTTGGACATCGCTATTGCTGATTAATCGATCCAAAAGAGGAAGATTTATAGTAGAAAATTTCTGTTCAACCAAAATCCTCTCTAGGAAGGACCGCACCTTCATTACTCATCTCATCATCGATGAATTTTTAGACGAATTTGGAAAATTAACACGCGATGAATTAAAGCAGCGATCGGAGGAGTTAAAAAGTATTTTTCCTACAGTGGAAGAGGTAATTCTTTGATAGACGACCGTTCAACATAATGAAAACATTAAGTTTAGCATACATAAACTACTAAGGAACATTTACCAGATTGAATCAATAATTTTAAATAATAACGATGAATTAGTTCTACTGTGCTATGCATATAATTCCAACCAATTTGACAATCATTTGCAATCTTATGAACTGAAACAGTCTAGTGAAATAAGCATTGTTTATAATATCTTAAAATTAGATACAAAACCAATTAACTTACATAATGTAAATGAGAAGAAATATTTCCGAATGTGTTACTTTGTTGAGCTTAACAGTACTATAACTGAAATAATAAAAATATGAAATAAAATCGGTCATAAATCAATCGCAAATTATGTGATGTATTTAATTGCATTTTCATTCAAACAATTTTGGATCCGAAAATCCCATTAAGAAAACAAAAAACGAACTGACCCCAAGCATATTCAAACCAACTATTGTTATTCAGTTGGTTCAACTATAATCATGGTTGATTTTACTGGCACTGAAAGCCAAATGTCAAAATATCAACAATATTTTTTTTCGACATAACCATCGTATAGTTGAATCGACCATATTTTTCTGAAGTTGATTCAAGCATACAATAGTTGAATCAACTTGAAATGTATGATTGTTACAATCATGCACATGGGTTATCGAAAAATCAATGCAACAGTATAGTTGATTTTAGATGAAATATTATTGATTGAATTATACTTTTTTCTCCGTGAACACTGAGAAGAACTCCAGAAGAATTCTTAGAAAAACTGCGAATGAATTAAAGGGAGGATTCCAGAAAAAAATCCTATGAAGAATTGCAACTGAATTATGAGGAGAATTCTAGGAAAAATCTAAAAAAAGTAGTCTAAGGGAATTCTGAGGAAAATTCCAGGCGATTTCTGAGATTTCTAGAGAGATTCGAAGGGGATACTAATTCTGAGGGAAATTCCAAAGAAGTTCTGAGAGGAATTACAGCGGAAATTTGAGGAGAATTCCTAAGGAATTCTGAGAATATGCCCACGGAAGTTTTGAGAATCAATTATACACACACATTCAAGTCTTAAGGTTTAGAACAACATTTGGATCTGCTGCTGAAGAGAGGGTATGTTTGTTATATATTTTCCCAAGAGAAAAATTTATAACTGACATATAAAATGAATCTTGAACTATAACACTCCTGGAGATGCTCTAAAAGCGCTAGCAAAATTGTGGCGCGACTGTCGGAAAACATCAGGCGCTCAAATTTAAGCTTGTAGTACACTGTTTGTCCAATAGCCAAATATTTGGAATAGGCAGCTAGACAGCTGACAGATATCATAGATGTTGGTCAGGTGCTTATCTGCCTATGACAAATATTTGGCTATTGGACAAACAGTGTAATACAAGCTTTAGCAACGCGAGTGGTGCGAGAGAGGGTTGCTACTCGACTGTCAATTGTCAAAAATCTCCGATTGGTTTGTTGTTTATTTTTGTTTACGCAATCAGGATTAGGGGCAAATTTTGAATTTGATTTAAGGAAAATTATTGCTTCATCCACGTTAAGTCAATTTGGTTTAATAATAAGAATTTTATCAATAGGGTCGTGCGATGGCTTTTTCATGATTTCTCCTGGATAGATTTTTGATTGGCATGAAAGAGAACCATTGCCACAGTGGCCTCTCTCAGAACCTCTGAGGTGCCCCGCGGGACCCTGTAGGAGATGTTTTGCGCCAAACCACGTGGTGTGACGGTTTTTTCTTCATGTTTTTTTTCTTCATGAGACTTTCGGTAGGCCTGAAAAGCCCCCCCCCTCCCCCCTCCCCCACCCCCCCCCCCGCCCCCCGCCAGCAGGAGGGAATAATTTTTTTTTTAAACCACCCCCCCCCGCGCCCCCCTTCTTTTTTTTTTTTTCTGAGAGTTGATTTAAAATAGAAAAAAAAAAAAAAAAAAAAAAAACCAAAACACCAAAACCCCACCGGGGGGTGTGAAAAAAAAAAATAGAAAAGATAATAATTTTTTTTTTACACCCCCCACCCCCCCCCACCCCAACCCCCCCAACCAATTGTTTTTTTCCCCCCCCCCCCACCCCCCCCCAAAAAAAACCACAAAGAAAGAGCCATCGCAATTGACTATGTTTATGACGATCACCGAATCTGTCAAACTGATGATGGAACACTACCCGCATAACGAAAAACTATTTGCTATATAGTCAAAACTATATTTCGAATGTAAGATATATTATCACATTTTATGTTATTGTTATCGAATAGTTAAATCTCATTTTCACCATACAACCTCTACATTAACACATATTGTTAATGTATGCCATATTGTCATTGAAAGGTTTTTTTATTGTCTGCACTTGGTCTGGATTATATACCAACTTTTCGGCATACAGTACAGCAAAAATTTTGTTCGTGAAAATTGCCATATTTTTATGGTAACCTAACTTAACCGCCTATTCAGCATATTGTTATTTGGACCTTTTACCATCTGACATATTGTTAAAAGTATAAAGGAGATTGTTAGTTTATAGTTATCAACTATAAGGGTAAATGTCGTAACAATAACGGAAACGGTCGTCAACAATAAGGGAAATGGTCCAGGAATGGTTTGTGATTATGCGGGTAGTTTAGCAGCAACCCCCCCACAACACAACATAACTTATTCCCCTGCACCCACCCCCAATTGAAAGTGGCCCCCCCACACCGAAAACATGGGGGTCGCCCCGGTAGATGCCCCGATGTTTCTTTTCGGAGGAGTATGTTTTTGTTGCGTCATGATTGGTTGCAAAACAACAAGCAAGCGTAGCATATCAAAAGAGTCTATTTTTATATTCATGATATACCTTTCAGTTATAAGTAATTCAAATATTGAAATAAATATTTCACGCGGCTTTCCTCCGAGAAAAAGTACAACCGCAGATTTACATTTACGTTGCGAGGAAGCGGATGTCAAAATTCATACACATATTTACTATCTTTTTACGTGAGGGAGAGCGGGAGTTGAAAATGGCACAGAATTGATACAGAGTTTCAATTAAATGTATAGGAGATATGTCGAAGAACTCCAGGAACTGAGTAAAATACCCTACTACAGATTCAACCAGGATCACCAGAAACATTTTTTATCAGGGCAAAAGGGGCCAACAACAACAATCCAACCACTGTGCAGTTTAAAGCACCATATGTACAAAAGGTTGGTTGTGAGTAACAATGTCACTTTATCGGCATATGCTATTTGCCAAAACTTCGATGAACTGAACATGCTTCATGCTGAAGAAAGTTCTGCGTTCTACCTTGAATCAGTGAAGAACTCATTAACCATTGGATACGATGACGAAAAGTGATGATGAGAATTCTGCTGACATGGTCGGAAATTCTCAAACGGATGATGAGTTTTTAACTCAATCCGAATTCCGCTACTCGCTTTCAGAAACAACTAGTTGGAAAACTTAAATGTGAACAATGCTTGCTACAGGTCATTCGGGATCTCAGGGTCCTTCCTTAGCTCAGTTGGTAAAGGCACAGCTACAAAGCAACACCATGCTTAAGGTGGATGGGTTCGATTCCCGGTCTGGTCTAGGTATTTTTCGTTAAGGAAAATTTCCCGACTCCCTGGGCACAGGGTATAATTGTACTTGCTACACAATCATACTAATGCGAAAATCGTACTTGGCAACGAAAGCACTCAATTTATAACTGTGGAAGTGCATTTAGAACACTAAGTTGAGGACAAGCAATAAGTTAATTGTGAAAGCAAAAAGCAAAATGCTGAAGAAAAAAAAGGTCATTCTGGATGCCGAATACTTGATAAATTAAACATTGCCAAGTATTATGCGAAGCGGGAAAACAGGATCGTCATGATAATTTACAACGCTCAGCAGCTTGTTTTCATGCAACTATGACGGCACATTTTGAATCAAGATTTAGTGAATAACCATCGCAACATCTTGATAAATTTGTGCATTGATTTTTATCTAAAGCTGCGACTGGAACAATATGCTAAAAAATGTGGTAAAACAAAGCACACACTCCGCAAAAAGCTTATTAATTTGATTCTTTTCAGGGGTGAAAGCGATTTACCTTAACATTTATAAACGTTGTTTACCGTAGAGAAATATCTAATAAGATAACATAAATGCAATAATGTAAAATCGATTAAAAGGATTAAAATTATTACCTATGCTTAAAAAAAATACATGAAGGAACTCGATTCTGTCGAAATCCGGAAAACCTACTAGCGAAAATCGATCATTCTGATGCATGATAACTGGCATCGGAGATATTCCGATGAATGGTGCATCACTTTGTGAATCCAGTGAAATACCTCTTCCTTAAGGTATCTCATATAGTTCTCGATACAAATCGGTTTTCGGAAGTAGATTTTCCAGATTTTGACTGGTACGAGTATATCTTGTTTATAAATACCTAGTTCGAAAAAGAACGAATGGTGACACATAATGAAAAACCGTTGACATGACTTATTTTGTTACATCTATGATGACGTTACATTTTACAAAAAATATAATCGGCTCTACACAAAGAACTTTAAATTAATGGTTTGGCAAACAATCTAATAATCGCTTTTACCTTCCAAACGTTATTTCACTTTCAGAAATATTCAAACGGCTAACAAACAAATGTTCAAAAATAATGGACTTCATGTTTGAACGATTCCTTGAAACTCTTGCGCAATTGATTATTGACTGCTCTCCTTAGGAAACGCTAATCGGCTCCCTCTTCCCCTTTGAAACACGTTTTATTTGAAGCAATTCAAAATTTTGTACCGATTGTCACATTTAATACCCCTCCCTCCCTTCAGTTCTTCTTCTTTAGCATTACAAGCTTATTGCTTTCACAATTAGCGTTTTGCTTGCTCTCAACTTAGTGTTCTAAATGCACTTCCACAGTTATTAATTAAGAGCTTTCGATGCCATGTACCATTTTTGCATTAGTATGATTGTGTGGCAAGTACAATCATACGCTATGCCCAGAGAGTCGAGAAATTTTCATTTACGAAAAATGCCTAGATCAGGCCGGGAATCGAACCCAGCCACCTCCAGCATGGTGTTGCTTTGTAGCTGCGCCTTTACCGACTGAGCTAAGGGAGGACCCCTCCCTTCAGTGCGTGATGTTATTTATATACTACACACTTTTATGTTTCCACTGGTTCCATGTTCACTGCAAGCGTAAAATGTAACAAAATTTGCATTAACATTTTTATCGTATACGATAACATGTATACACAATATCTGCATTCCGACCTTTTTAGAAAATACGCTACATTTTTTTCGGTTTGACACGTTTGACAGTACCACCGGACCAATTTTTTGAGTTTCAGTGACAATGTACTAGAAGTGTCAAGATGTTCCCGGGTTGCCAACAAAAAAAAAAGGCGAAAAAAAAAAAAAAACACAGCATTTTTCTCCCCCCTGCCCCCCCCCCCGCTCCCCATTCTCCCCCCCCCCCCCCCCCCCCGATATAATTTTTTATTAATCATAATCGCCGCCCCCCCCCCCCCCCCCCCCCTCTCCCGCCCTCTTTTTTTTTCCCCCCTTTTTTTTTCTTTTTTTTTTTCAATTTTATTACTTTTTTTCTCTCCCCGAAATTACTCAATATTTGGAAAAAGTGGATCTACTCAAAGTAACAAATACACTGATGTCTACAGAAGTAAGTAATTAATTGCACAAATTAATTCAATATTAAAGTTCAAACATTTTCGCATTTTTCCTGCCGAACACTGTAATAGCCATTTATAAAATAATACTTTTCGCTTCATGCTCTGGAGAAAAATGGAATGCAAAGTAATTAAATGAGAATACAAAATATGCAATGTGGTTTCCAGGTACAATATCTTCAGTATCTTCAGCAGCCCCTCACTTTGCTCTTGTCAAATTGACATTGCCCAGGCTAAACACGACGCATCTGATGTTCAAATAAACCTCGCCATCAATGTCCCACCGCATGTCTCCATAACAAAACAAGCATCATGGTCTTAGATTTCAATCAAATAATATTTATTATCGATTTATCCTTAAAACTATCATATAGTTTTTCTGATTTCTCAAGTACTGAGTTTATTTTGTTGCGGTTTAGTCAAATTCACCGTTTTGTTTCTGTTTCTCCTTTACCAGAGAAAAATACATTATTCGTCTGGTTGTACATGCTTAATTAGTGAAATTTTATGTTATTCAAAGAGCAAAATGATACATCTATGTTTGATAACAATTACAGTCATTATCGATACAACCCCTGATCAGGTAAAGTGGCATTAATGTATCCAGTTGCTCATAAGCGTGCAGACCGGAATAGTTCGATATCATTTCCACATAATATACTGAATTATCATTTGCTGCTACGTAATCGAAAGTGCCGGCAACATTTCACGTGGCACATTTTCTATGTTTAAATATAAATAAATCTAAATCCAGGTTCAATCTTCTTCCGTCCTCTGAAAATCTACGTTGCGATTCGAAAGTGAGAAAGGGAAATTAACTAACGGGAATTGAAGTTTAGAACTTAATCCTAAGAAGCGAAAAATGTGGTTTAATCAGGTCCACATGGAGCCTGAGGAAAAGTAGCTCGACAGACAGACGAGCAGGACATAGACTGTGCCTATGTCGGTTCTTCGTAACGAATGACGCCTCACATCTGCGGCAACTGATCGATCGGGGTAGTATACTTGAAGTCTTCCGGAAACAGTTCTGCCGCGTGAGGGTACATCAATCGGTAGGATTGCCGAATGGTCACGTCGGCCACACCGGCAATGTCACCGATCTCTTTGTGGGTCTTCTTCTGATCGGAGGCCTGTGAAGCCATGTAGATAGCTGCCGCGGCCACCGAAATAGGTGACCGTCCAGGTACGATATCCATCTCGACCGCTTTCCGGGCGATATGCGTTGCAGCTCGCTGTACCGTGTTGGGCAGGTCTGGAAGAGAAAAAAAGAACAATGAGTGAGTTTAGTCAGTACAGGATTTTACATAAGCTTTGCACATACCAAGATTAGCGCAGAAACGGGACATGAAGTCAGCGGTTGTGATGAGATCGACGGATGTGGCCAGTGCCTTCAAAGTCAGTTTGAAACATCGCCCGATCTCCTTCTTGCTGATCTTACTGACGGCACAGATTTCTTTGAAGGTACGTGGCACTCCCTCCTGTCGGCAGGCAATGTACAGACAGGCAGACGCTTTGGCATCGTTTGAACGACCTTTTAGATTTTTGCCGTCGTGAACCTGTTTGAAGAGGTTGTTTGCCCGATCCACGATCGTTTTTGGCAAATTAATTCGATCGGCCATGGTGCTTATTTCCTTGAAGGCTGCAATCAGTGCACGATCTGAACTGCTCATCGTACGGCGATTCTGATATTTGGCGGCTGCAAATGGACACAATAGCAATTAGGTCAACACTATCACAATTAAACAGTGCAACTTACTTCCAAAGGCATCGAATGAGGCTGGACCTGTTCCAGGTCCGATCATTGTGGATAAATCTCCTCCGCTGAGCAGTGGATTTTCCGGCCCACCAACACGGGACGGATCCACTCCAGCCTTTTCATTACTGAATGTTCTCCATTCGGAGCCGACATCGATTACCCTGTCGCCGACTACCAAGCCACATTCGGAACAAATCATGTCCCCGGCTCGATAGTCCTCAATTAGCGGTGCATCCGGATGTGAATAACAGCATACTTTATTCAGATGAAGATCCCTGTAGACGCAAACATAGAAATTTATTTACAAACAGCCGCATCATTAATCTCATCCATGCCAAACAAAGTTCTCTACAGAGGCTCCTCTTGGCATCGACGACGAAAACAAAACGATTTTCATTCTCGTTCGTTCGTAACCAATCTGCGCGGCATATAAAAGAGATTACTAGGTCGTGACATCACAAAACACCCGACGTCCGTTGTCCTCCCCTTTTCCAACCGCACAACACGACCTTCTGGTATTCCCGACCGTGCGCTTACCTTGAAGAGCTAGCCATCTTCGGTGCTTGAAATGGCGAAGTTAACTTTCGCCTTTGGTCCTAAATTCACTTTCTGCCTGGTCTTCACAGCCTTATCGAACGAATTCAGCAGGATAGAATGGTCCTGTCGGTTGTATAACGCAACTACGAAACGATTTTCCTCCGGAGGCACTTATTTACAGTTTCACTTTAGGTGCTTTTTTTCCTTTCTTTTTCGCCTCTCTTTTGCAGTTCGTCGGCTGACTTCTGATGTCGTCGTAGCGTCAAACTGACTGTCAAAATTTAGCGATGCCTTGATTCAATTGATTTTTGCAGTGACGCCGATAAGAGAGGGGTAACTTCATATCAGCTGACTTGAAAATAGTAATGCATCATTTTATTTTCTAGTGAATATATGAAGATTTGACGCGGTTAATAAATAAATTACTTTTGGGTCATTTTGGGTTATTGAGATTATAGCAAGGCAATCCAGTCCCACGCACAAAACATAACTCCCAACGAACAACCCCATAAATATTCTGTCAAAATCAGGGACCTGGCGGACAGCGCATTTCCTGTAGCCAACATCTCTAATAGTACGTTCACACTACGACCTATATTACGTGATGTAGTGCGATTCATGATATAGCAGCTATATCATGTGCTATATTACGTGATATCCCATACATTTCATCTGTCAATCTATATTAAGAAAAGTACTTGATATAGCTCATATAGTACTTGATATAGCTTAAGAAAAGTACTTGATATAGCTCAATCTATATTAAGAAAAGTACTTGATATAGCTCTAATTTACTTGATATAATTCGAACAAGCAGTGGTTGGCAACTCAGCTGCGATAGAGCTGGGCGATATCTTTTAATCTCATATGTCACTTCCCCTACCATAGAAACATTCTTGCTTTCAAAACCCCCACATGCCAAATTTGATTCGATTTGCTAGATTAGTTCTCGGGCTATGAAGAAATTTGTGTCTCATTTGTATGAGAGCGTCCCTTCCTAAGAGAGTAGGGGTCTCAAATTTGAACCTTCCCCAACCTTCCCCAGCCCCAAAAACCCCTTTATATAAATTTTCACGTTGGTCGGTTCAGAACTTTCCGAGTCTTTAAGGGTCTGAAAGACAGAAATTCATTTTTATGTATGCAGAAATCTAGCCTCCAAATATGGTTGAGGGTTATGCTAAAAGTGGTTTCATTTACTTAATTAGTTCTCGAGTTATGCAGAAATTTGCTTTTTATTTGTATGAGAGCCCCCCCCCCCCTCTTCAAAATGGGGAGGGGTATTGAACTGCCATAGAAATATTTCTTGCCTCCAAAAACCTCAACATACAAAATTTGGTTTCATTTGCTTCATTAGCTCTCGAGTTATGCAGAAATTCGTGTTTCATTTGTATGAGAGACCCCTCTTTCAGTGAGCGGAGGAGTCTCAAACTACCATAAAAACATTTCTTGCCTACAACAACCTCTACATGCCAAAATTGGTTCCAGTAACTTGATAAATTCTCGACTTCTTCAGAAATTTGTGTTTTTTTTGTATATGAGCCCTCCTTTCAGAAAAGAGAGGGGTCTCAAGCTCAAGTCACCTTAGAAACATTTCTTGCCTTCAAAAACCTCTATCTGCCAAATGTGGTTCCATTAACTTGATTAGTTCTCAAGTTATGCAGAAATTTGTGTGTCATTTGTTTGAAACACCCCCCACCCAACCCCTCTTCTAGAGGGTAGAGGAGTCTCAAACTACCATAGAAACATTTCTCTCCTCCAAAAACCTCCACTTGCCAAATTTGGTTCCATATGCTTGGTTAGTTCTCGACAAAAATTAGTGTTTCATTTGTATGGGAGCCCCCCTCTTACAGGGGGCGGAGGGGTCTCAAACCACTATAGAAACATTTTTTGCCTTCAAAAACCTCTACCTGCCAAATTTGGTTCCATTTACATGATTGGTTCTCGAGTTATGTGGAAACTTGTGTTTCATTTGTATGGGAGCCCCGCCCCCCTACCAGAGAGAGAGGAGGAGTCTCGAACCACCGTAGAAACATTTATTGTCTTAAAAATCCCCGCAAGCCAAATTTGGTTCTATTTGCTTTATTAGATCTAGAGTTATGAAGAAATTTCAGTTTCATTTGCCTGACAGCACCCCTTCTAGGAGAGGGAAGGGGTCTCAAACCACCATAGAAACATTTTTCGCCTACAGAAAACCCCACATACCAAATTTGGTTTCATTTGCTTGATTATTTCTTGAGATATGCAGAAACTTCTGTTTCATTTGTATGGGAGCCTCCCTTTCTAGAGAGGGGAGGGGTCTGAAACTACCATAAAAACATTTCTTGCCTCCAAAAACTTCCGCATGCTAAATTTGGGTTCCTTTGCTTGATTAGTTCTCGAGTTATGCAGAAATATGTGTTTCATTTGTATGGGAGCCCCCCCTTTAAGATGAGGGAGGGGTCTCTTACTATCTTAAGAACCTTCTCCGGCCCTAAAAAACCCTGCATACAAATTTTCACGCCGATCGGTTCAGTAGTCTCCGAGCCTATTAGGGTCAGACAGACAGACAGACAGAAATCCATTTATATATATATAGATATATAGATAATGTCGCAAATGCTAACATACAGATTTTCTTCTTTGCCATTTTAACAGTGTTTATTGTGAATATTTCAGATCTGCCGAGCATTTTTGCCATTCCCGCTGAAGAGCTGCTAAACGCGATAGCTTCAAAAAGTGAAGAAGTTTGTTTGTATTTCGTTTTATTACATGAAAAGTACAAAAAATCCAATACTAAACTTTTTATGAAAAAAAAAATCCATGCACATTTCCACTTAAAACGTATTAAAAAACTCATTTGATTTTTGCTAGTACAAGTTAATGCACTTCATGTACACTATAATTAATATCTATTCAGCTTTTGCACTTAATTGACCACATTTAATAAAACATAAGTGCCGCACCAATACAGAGCAATAACTTTCCACTTTGCCCTAATCTATAGGTGATTGCATTTAAATATAAGGTGCATTGTTTTTTGAGTGTAGTCTTATGAAATTACAATGTTCATAAGTTGAACCTTATGCCTTGTTCAGACTACAGGCTTGTAACATAATACAAGGGAGTTTTGAAAAGTATCTATAAGGATAATGTCATCAAGATAGCCTTGTATCATGTTACTACGCTGTCGTATGAACAAAGCATTATGAAATTCTTAAGTTTATTTGCCTGAATGTAGGCCAGGGGGCGCGACTCTATTAAGATTCACAAGCTAAAACAAGATTTTTCAAAGAAAGATTCGCTAGCGTGGGATTTTTCGATCATCTTGAATCTGGATTTAGATGTGTTGCACCCCCAGGTGTAGGCTGACATTGCATCCTGTTACCGCATAACATTTTAACGAATGACTGCAAAATTTCAAACACGATTTTCTTCATTTGAGCACGATGCGACATTGGCGCTTTTGAAAATTTCATGTCGATATAATCAACGTCTCTGTTAATTTTGAGTTGTTTTGGTTTTCTGTGTAGTTCATTCGTGGACAATCAGCCAGCCGGTCAAGGGTTCATTTTCATTCCGTTCCTTGCTTTTTCACACGCTGTCAAAATCGGCGCACCGTAGTTTGTTAGTAAACATTAGGTCGGAAATAATTATTCCGCGCAACGATATCTTTAAAATCGTATTGAATCTTGTAATAATTCCCTTTTTAGTCTAAAGTGTAGTAAAATGGTAAGCGAAATCGATAATTTTCCATTCATACAACTTACAGCTTAAAAATTCTGTGTTTTCAGCTACCGCTATCGCTTCTCAAAACGGCACAGAGTCATCCCATGGTGAGTACAATGTGGCGCACTCGGAAAAACGTATTTTAAGAAATTCATGGCTATCTATCTAATTTATCGTTATAAAACATTGATTGAGAATAGAATGAAGCCGGCACTGCAGCAGTTATCGATAAACTGCACGTTCTATCAACAGTATCTCATGGTAATTCGTCTGCTCGCTCGAAGGCTCTCTTCTAGTTTATCATAACTCAACTGCATAAATAATGGCTTCTACCAACAATTATTACTCGCGAGTTAAATCAGGATTTCGCTGACAAACTATTCGTCTCGAAGAATCACTGGGCTCCTTTTTGACTTGTTGAATTGTGATTTCAATCATCCATTCGCGAGAAACCGATTACTCTAGTTGTATAAGAACTAATGTACGCCCAAATATTGAAGCCGTCTAGATATGGATATTAAGGAATTATGTATGTATTAAAGTTGATTAGAATACCAAAATAACCTCCATCATGGCCGATTTGCATCTAAACTTCAAGTTTTGAAGGCACCTACCAAATTTTAATCACATGTTGCACTGCAGAATTCAATTTATTGAAATTGAATGCGTTAGGCATCCTCAGTGAATAGGATAGAAATATAAAACACCAACAGTGCCAGCAGACCATGAGCATGAACATGATTGACCGCCCGAGGTTGCTACTCCGTTATTGCCAGTGCAGCTGTTATTACACACAGAACCTCCGGATGAGTTTTGGAACTAACGTGCATCCTCAATGTGTAAAAACTGATGATCGCAAAATAAGGCAATACCGGTGCCGGCCCCACCCAAATTCAGGTCATATAAGGAAAGGATAGGAATATGTTCAGGTGATACTCGCTTTCTTGGAAGCCGAAAACACCTCTGAAGATATTCAAATATAAGTACTGATATCCGTTTTGAATCGATTTATAACAGCAGTAAGGATGCTATTGGGAACACTCACAAAGTGTGATGGTGGTTTTTCATTTGGAAAACAATTCGATTTATATTAACGCTTAAAGGCAACTTAGATCGATTTATACAAGGATGTTGTTGAAGCCACTCACAAAATAGGATAGTGGTTTACTGGTTCCAAGATATGGTGACACGGTGAGTATGGTGAACCAGCTTGGATCATAGTTATGATCCCCATCACCGGTTCACCACACCCGGCGAGTCTCCACATCTCACCGGGAAGTAGCTTAATTCTAGGGTTTTTATTCATTAGGGCGAATCTACAATTGAGAGACTCTCTCTTGCCTCGTTCTCTTTCATTAATTACAGCGCCATTATAAAACTATTGATTGATTTTTTTTACACAGATCGCAAGATAAGAGTGCTGGCTAGCATATTGGGCAAACAGCCAAACGAAAAATGTGAAACTGATTTAGCTATTGGTGAAAGAGAAAGTAAACCGAGAGAGTCTCTCAATTGTAGATTCGCCCTAATGAAAAAATTAATTGTTTTTTTCGGTGTTCATTCTGTCATTCGCGTCACCGGACAATAGACAACCGAAACAATAGTCAACGCGCTATACCTGATCTATACTAATCCATTTAAAGTTACTATTGAAGGATTCGGTGAAATTAGCGACCGCAGAAGCATTTCGTGCCTTCTGGCAACTTAAGACTTCTTATGATCTGCAAGCTTATCTGTTTTGTACCAACCAGTAGAGACTTGGTCCTATACCCAATAATTTCATTATCTCCAATTCGCTCAACCAATCGCAATGTTTTGTGATGTAGTGGGCAGAATATTATAATCTGAGATAATTCAATGCATCGTTTTCCAAATTTGGCAGACCGACAGGCAATCGGTGGATAACCACCTGGTACCGGGTGTCCCAGAAAGTCTAAGCACGATTTGGATGCGCAACTTTTGCCTCCAGATGGCGTTTAAACAGCTGATCATTACTGTGTAAACTTTGAAGCATTTCCCCAGAGAAGCGCAAATAAATGGTGCACTTTTCTCAACATTTCGCTGAGTCAGTTGGCGAAAATGGAAGGTGTTAGCATCGGAGCAGTTCGTAACGCGATTCGGAAGTATGGCGAGGAGTCTTCCTTTCGGGACAAGAAAAAATCTGGACGAAAACCGGGCCCTGTGGACCTGGGCCGGAAAATCACGCAAGCTTTCGTTCGTAAAAAGGGTACTTTCGTTCGAAATGTGGCCAAAAAGCTGGGAACTTCGAAGAGAAACGTCGACCGAGCCAAAACACGAAATGGGCTAAGGACTTTCAAGAAGCAGAAGATGGCAAAACGAAGTGAAAACCAAGCAGCATCTGTCAAATCCAAGGGCCCGTAAATTATACGATAAACTGCTGTGTGGAAAATCAGCATGCGTAAATATAGATGATGAATCCTACGTGAAATTTGATTATAAGACGCTTCCGGCTGACCAGTTCTATACGGTCCGTGCTGGTCAAACTATAGACGAAGCCGATATGTCAATTTTTACCGAAAAATACCATTTTTTCTTTATTCAGTACACAATCAATGGTTTGGCAAGAAATTTGTGAGTGTGCCATGCTTTCAAATCCGTTTGTATCAACCAGTACGATGACTGCTGATGTTAACGTTCGGGAATGCTTGGAGCAGCGCCTGCTCACCATGATCCGGAAACATAATAATCCAGTACTGTTTTGGCCGGATTTGGCATCAGTGCATTACGCGAAGGACAAGGTAGCCTGGTACAAAGCTAACGGAGTCGAATTCGTACCCAAGGAGATGAATCCTCCAAACTGTCCCCAGGCAAGACCAATTAAAACATTTTGGGATCTGACAAAGGCATATTTGCGCAAACATGTTGAGGTAGCGGATTCCATCTAAACTTATGAAAGAGACTGAAATATTATCAAAAATCATTGACGAACAGTCTGTACTGAAGCCATGAACAGTGTCCGCTCTTTGGCGTAGGATTAAATGGATCTCGATAATGTCACGTTGAACTGTAGAAAAAAATAGTAGACAACATACAAGTGCAATAAAAACTCAATTTACTTAAAACCCGAGGTCGTATTGTTTTTTACAAATCGTGCTTAGAATTACTGGGACACCCTATACCTCATAGGAACATGCTTAGAGGCGTACCAGAATTTTTGATCGGTTACCTCCCTCGGAAACATCAACGGTGCCAGTAGATATAATAAACTAGAATATATTATAATCTCTATAATAGTCATCAGGTATTCATAAATTCTCGACAGCTTATTCAAAACGACGTATCTGATATTGTAAAAGAAATGAACAAATATTCAAACGTAAATTTCTCGAAACTATTCGCACTTCCATGCAAACAAGCACCACAATCACAGTCTTATATTCCTCTTACATGAAGGTGATGCTAGTTTGCGTGGGAGTGCGAAGTGTTCTGATAAATTTACGTGTGTATTTTGGATGCTTCTTTCTTTTCAAAATCAGTTACGTCGTTTAGAATAAGTTGTCGAGAGATACTGATTTAAGACCAGAGGACTAGAAGCAAGCGTTAGTTTTTGAAGCCTGCCACTTTTTGTGTGGCGCTAGTGACGATATTAACATTTTAAGCTCGGTTCACAATGGATTATATTTCTTTACAATATTTCTTTTATCAAACTACTAGTATCAGTAATTTAGATAAAACATTATAAAACCTGGCTGATAAACAATTCAAAAAAAAACTATTGTGATAACCACTGCACTGCCGTGAAACGCAGTATGAATTTTCGGTGATTTTGAGTTATGATTATTGATAGTTATTATTATAGTTGTTCTTTTCGTTTCAATGAAAATCTTGGGTAGTTTGTTCTGACAAAACATAAAAACAGCATTGGGCCACTTTGTCCCATCTTCAAAATAATCGCATATCAGTCCCACCATGCGATACAAGCCCTAATAACGCTCTTTTCTTAATAATATACTCGGGGTATCATCCAAACCATACATGGTATAGTTTGTGTATTTGGGTTATCAAAGATTCACCACTAGCTACTGTCCGGAAGAACGCAGCGCGAGCACTTATGCTGCGTCAAGCTACCCGTCATAGTGTGGAACGATACAGACAGAAGCGGCGACAGCAGACCCAACTCTTCCGGGAGAAAAAGCGTCGCCAGGAAGAGGAAGAGGAGTGTGAGGAACTAGAACAGCTGCACCGCTCACATGAAACGCGAAAGTTCTACCAGAAACTCAACGCATCCCGCAGAGGCTTCGTGCCGCGAGCCGAAATGTGTCGGGATAAGGATGGGAGAATCCTGACGGACGATCGTGAGGTGACCGAAAGGTGGAAGCAGCACTTCGATGAATATCTGAAGGGAGTACAGGAAGAGGACCAAGACAGCGATGGAAGAGACGTAGTCGATGCAGTTAGTGACGGAGATGTGCCACCGCCGACGATAGGTGAAGTGAAGGATGCCATCAAGCAGCTGAAGAACAACAAATCGGTTGGAAGGCATGGAATCGGAGCAGAACTTATCCCGGACAAGTTGGCAAATTGCCTGCATCGACTGATAGTCAGGATTTGGGATACCGAACAGCTACCGGAGGAGTGGAAGGATGGGGTTATCTGCCCAATCTATAAGAAAGGCGACAAGCTGGACTTTGAAAACTATCGTGCGATCACTGTCCTTAATGCCGCCTATAAAGTATTATCCCAAATCATCTTCCAGCGACTGTCGTCACTAGCAAATAGATTTGTGGGAAGTTATCAGGCCGGCTTCATCGAAGGACGGTGTACAACGGCCCTTCCTAATCCATACCTCCAAATATAACAAATCATTACGAGCACCGTGGACGAGACCAGCTCCTCTTACACTCCCCACGAACAACAGTGCTGTGTGAGGTATCGGGTGGATTATCGGGTTCATTCGAATCCCGCAGAGGGCTTCTTAAGTTGATGTTCTCTCTTGCCTCCTGTTCAACATTGCTCTTGAAGGTGTTAAGCGACGAGCGATGTTTAACATGCGAGGCACGATTTTCAACAGATCCGGTCAATTTATCTGCTTTGCCGATGACGTGGATATTGTTGGCAGAACATTGGAGGCGGTGGCAGAGCAGTACACCAGACTAAAGTGCGAAGCAGAGAAGATTGAGTTGAAGATCAATACGTCCAAAACGAAGTACATGCTGGCTGGCGGAACCGAGCACGACAGGACCCGACTGGGCAGTAGTGTAACGATCGACGGCGATGAGTTCGAGGTAGTCGATGAATTTGTCTATCTCGGCTCACTGGTTACTGCGGACAACGATAACAGCCGTGAGATCCGGAGGCGGATTATCAGTGGAAGTCGTGCCTACTATGGGCTCCACAAGCAACTACGGTCAAACAGACTTTGCTCCCGTACGAAGTGCATCCTGTAAAAAACGCTAAAAAGACCGGTTGTTCTCTACGGGCATGAGACGTGGACAATGCTTGAAGAGGACCTGCGAGCACTCGGAGTTTTTGAGCGACGGGTGTTATGAACCATCTTTGGTGGAGAACCATGAGCTTGCGCAACTCGCCGGCGAACCGAGTATTCATAAAGTGGCAAAAGCTGGAAGGATACGCTGGGCAGGACATGTTGCGAGAATGCCGGGCAACTATCCTGCAAAAATGGCGTTCGACGGGAATCCGGTTGGTACAGAACGACGTGGGGCGCAACGAGCAAGATGGTCAGACCAGGTGGAGCAAGACCTAGGGGGTACAAGGTGCCCAAGGGATTGGAGAAGAGCAGCCATGAATCGGGCATTATGGAGGGATATTGTGTATCAGGCTATGTTATAGTATTGTGACGTTAATGGAAAATTGAAGTTTCCTGTAAAATAACATACGGTTTGTCTTATAATCCTCTATGAGTTCTATAATATTGACAATTACCTCAGTAACGCTTTGTTCGGATCGTTTACAGGACCGAACCCGAACTGAAGATTGGAGCTTTCGGCCGAAGTTGATAAACGTATTTCCTCTCTATAGCTTGCATCAGTCTGGTCCAGGTGTTCATTTTCACTGTCGCAGTTCCCAAAAAAGATCCTCCATTGCAATCATCGCCAGTTTCCTCTAAGAACTCGTACTCCAGATATTCCGCCACACTGCCGTTGCCCTCCAAGGGAATCCAATCTTGCGTTTCGTCGATACCAATATCTTCCTTTTGTTTTGCTACATGCCGGTTTTCTCCACCCCCACCCAGATGATCAGATTCCAGCCAATTAAAATCTTCGAAGCTACTTCTCTTTCTCTTCCTGGTACTCAACTGCGTGACATTGTCATAAAACGGAACAGCATCCTGGACTTTTCGAGTCTTTCCGTTCATATCGAAGTAGAGATCACTAGCAAGAAAATGTCACTGGATATATTTGTTATAACTAGTAATGGAGAAAACAAATTATAGTATTTTGTATTTACACTGCACAGCCTATGGCTTCCTAGAATCTGAAAATCTGCCGAAAGGCCGCTGAATGCAAGCCATTTCTGCGTTATATTATCTTTCTTTGGAAACCGGAAGAAGCCCACAGAATTCACTGCACATCGCGAGTTATTGCCACAATTTCGCTCCAACAATTCATTTTTTACACGGCACTTTTCACTATGCTTTTCAATGAATATCTTCAAACGGAATCAAAACAAAGTACCAACAACGAAACCGAATCTCATTTTTAGCCTATGGCGCTGTTTACTTCAAGTTTGTACAAATACAAGTGGTGCCAGATCAATTGCTCAAATTTATGACATTTTTCAGGGTTGGCAGATTGTATGATTAAGAGCATGTGAAACATATGGCAGCGGCAATTATAGGCAACAATACCTAATCACATGTGATTAAAGCATCACAAAGCAAAAGCAAGCGGGAACTCTTATGCTACCATCTAAAATGCACCAATTGCCTTAAAGAGCGTTTCCAGTCGAAATGACCTACCGACCAACTTCGAGTGTCTCCGATTTAATTGAAAATTTGTACACACGTTTTACCCACAAAAGTAAGTTTTTTCCACTGGTGCAAAACATTTTTGGACTCAAGAGTCAGTTTTAAAAAGGGTGTAAGCATTTTGAATAGCACTTCAGTTAATCATTTGTAGCTGTTTGTACAAAACAAATGTCTAAGAACAAGTGGCCTATGGCCCTATGTGTAAAGGTTGTAAAAAATATATACACTGAAAAAAAAATCAGTGGGGTTGTGTATAACACACGACCTGTTGACGTAGACTTCGTTAAACCGTTTGATTAGTACTCAGGTACTGTTCTAATGGGACGTAGGGTTAGCATAAGTAAGTCAGAAAGTATGAAAGAACATTCGCTTGATTCGCTTCTTAGTAATTATTTGGCGGCCCTGGAAAAGGAGGTTTGATTTGAATGTTGGTATGATGAAAGGCAACGGTGGTGGTGGCTGTAGTGATTGTGTTGATATGATAGACCAGCTGGAAACCATTATCCTTATCGCGTTATAGATTGTTCAGGGTCTGTTTGGGAATTCAAAGTCAACACTAAATTATATTTTTGATAGTTGACAGTCGAAAAAATCTCCAACTGATTGAAGCAAAAATTTCGAAATTCTATCTAAAAATGATAAAGCTATTAGTGTTCAAACTGTTTCAGTTATTTTCAAATTTTCATTTGACTTCTACCCTTGTCGTGAGGCGTAGTCTGATCAAAAAGCGTGGGTGTGGTCCAAATAGATCGTTAGACCAGCATTAGATAGTAATTATGTTAGAAATTTTTTTTGTACACTATTTAGAAAGCATTTGGTGAAGAATCAAAACGTTGTCCGTGATAGGGAATTTCTTGATATTTACCGGAACGCAACAAATATATTACAAATATATATTTGTATGAATAAAATGGCAATCGTTAAACCTTTAGGTTGGTGCAAATATCTCAAAAAATAAATCAATCAAGAAACGATCGAATTATTAGCGTCTGGTGTTTCAATTTTTTGTGATGGCAGCCATTTGTAAATTGTACACAATTCTCAAGGTATGCAACGAAGAAAAAACTAAAATTATTATAGCCACCGCTGTCTTCCAATTGTTTAGAACTTGGAAAGTAATTTTAGATAAATTCAAATCATACAAACTCTCTCGAAATTGAATTCGTCGTCCTGAAAAGGACGGATTCGAAATGGTCCGCATTTCAATTCAAACCTTCTCGGTCTTTTGATGAATCAGGTTATTTCACTCGTTGCACGTTGCGCCTTACCAAAAGATTGCTAGCAGCAAGATGGCTGGCTGCACCCACCGGCTGGCTACAAATAAATCACTGGCTTGGGCCTAGCAAACCATTGCATAATTTATGGCAGCCTAGCAACGGTTGCCTAGCCAACGGCTTGCTAGCAACAGCCTGCAGCGCAATCAGCGCAATCTCCAATGGTTGGTCGCCACTGCACCTTCTATGGTACGTGCCACCACCACCTGCCAAATCCAAATTGGCGAGTTTGCCGCTCCGCACTAGAGGCTTCGCGCCATCGATGTTGCCTACAGAGCTCATGCCATCGCCAGCTGCTTATCCTCGATGGTTCGTTGGTCTGACCAGCTCCAGTACTGCGACACTAATGAGTAAATTGGCGAAGGTGTACCCCTTTTATATCGTTCACTGCTGCATATGAGGCCTCCCTTGCTCACATTTGAAATCTGTGATAGTAAAGTACAGTGCATTTAGTAAAGTTACTCTGAAAAATCGGCATTATAAGACATCACCTCATATTTTGGTTATTTTCAATAGCTTGAAATTGTTAACGGATAATGTTCGATAATTGAATTGACACGCGGGAAAATTTCCAATCGATTGATGTAAACATCTTGAAAATCTATTGAGCATTTATTAAGTTATTAGCGTTTAATTTGTAACGATATTTCGTGACGGTCGCTTATTTTAAGATTTTTAATTGACACCATACCCTTGCCGTAAGACGTAGTCTTCGTCAAAAAATTTCGGAAGAAAAAATCAAAAAATTAACATTAAAATTTAAATATCTCCAAAACAGATTTTTGAGTATTTTTTTTTTATTTTTTGACTGTGAAAACTTGAAGTTATTACGCAATTTTGAGCGAAGACTCCAGGATGAGGAAATGTCAAGGAAAAAAGTTTCTAGAACATCAACATTTGGTGTATTTCTCAAAACTTTAATATTTGCGAGAATAAACGTACTCTGATGATATAATCTGATTTTTGAAGTATTTTAAGAATTTTTAGCTCCTATTGCTGATCTTCCTAAGAGCATCCATTCCGATATTTCCGATTTAATTTGATCATACTTTTCATAAATTATTCACGTTTCCCCAGTATCCACAAAACGTTTTTCGAAATGTTTGTTAAGTTTCCTACAACTCTCTCTTTGACAGCAAGACGATTGGATGAACGGTTCAAAACGGTTCAGTTTTGAAGAAAACTTCAGGGTGGCTTTCTGTAGTGAAAAAAGTGTCTCTTAGGTCTACTTTTAAAGCATTTATAAAATCTCAACTATTTGCCAAAATAAACGTGTTTCAATGTTGCAGTATATTTCCAGCAGAAAATACGGCCTTTTCATAAATTATTGGCGGTTCTCCAGCATTACAAAAATACCCCTTTCGAAATATACGTTTAGCTTTCCACAACTCACTCTTAACCAGCAAGACATTTAAGGGAAAATTATTAAAAAAACTTTTCTTATATTTCCAATTTATTATGCGCATACTAAAGTACATATATTGTTTCTACATTTAGATCAGTTTAGATGAGTTCCCTTTCATTTTACATGTTTATTTATACTATGAAGGCTTGATGCTACATCATTTGAAAACAATTTTGCCTCTATCTGATGATCTGAACGCGGAACAAAAGAGTGATATTTTTTTGTACCAGTAATCATTTTAGTTTCCTGAAAGATATTGCTCCATTCTGTAACTCCCTGTTCATAGTCTTCATAAGATATATAACAAAATGACATTTTCGTTAAGCAATCATTATTTTTCTGATTAATCATATAATTCTTTTGCATTTGTAATTAGGTGTTCATGTCCTTTAGCTATACTTGCGCTTCTTGCCGTTCGTTTTAATGTGCCACAAATTGCATCGCATGGCCCCTTGCCATTGGAAGTAGCGAAAAAATGCCATTCAGCATGCTATATTTTGATTTGAATTTACAAAAGCTTGCAATTTTTTTCCTATTTTTACATTGGGATGCAGCTCTATCAGACATAAATATCGCTTTCTTCAACTGCGTTAGTTTGTTTTTCAAAAAGCTCATTAGTTTTGAAATAAATACCTGAACCGCTATTGTGTCATGTTCAACTACTTCCGATATAACGATAAAGCTAAGATTCGACATAGTAAATAACAAGGGGATGAATTGTGGCTTGGTTATTATTCCAATAACTACTTTGAACGGCATCTTGAAGAACAAATGTATAATTTTCGGAAAAATCACACACTATGACAACTTCGCCATATAATCATGAGTGACCAATTTTTCTAACTTTTCCGTAAAATATGATACAAATTCATCAACTGGTTGTAAGAGGGATTACACCCGTCTGTTGAAATCCACCGTTCGAAAGATATTTCAAATGCATTACATTCCTCCAGTTCCTTGAAAAAGTTATTTACAAAAGCTAACCGGCTTGGACAAATTCACGCAATTTGGCCCCCGTGTTTTGCTTGTCAGTCCGGTTTGGCGCCTTCCTGACCTCAAAAACACGTAGCCCAGCCCGCTTCATGGTCTGCTGGATGAACCACTTCGACGAATTGACCTTTTTGGCCACGTCTCGAGTGGAAAGGTTCGGGTTATTCTTAAAGTACTGCCTTATCTTCCGCGCCTTCTCTGGGTATTCTGTTTTCGGTTTTCGGCCGCTTCCAGTGCGCCGCTCGATGGTCTTCGTCTCCTGGAACAGAACATCTTCACAACGCGGGACACGGTGGAATGGTGGATTCCAAGCCTTTTGCCGATCCATCTTTGCGACTGACCAGGATTATCGATCACCGCGCCCAAGATTTGCTGGCGTAGCTCTTCTTGTTTCGAATGCATCTTGAAAACTACTTGACAGATCGCAATTTGCACACATAAACATAACACTCTAAACTAGTATTACTCAAAATATCATTAATTTTTAACCCATGCGATAAAAAGTTACACCCAAAACAAAGTGTCGCATTTTTTCCGAGTCCAATCTTTATATTTTTGAAATGCACGTTTTGCTTTCTGATGCTATTTTTATATTAACTGATCGAAGCTACCTTTCTATCGATTGAAAAAATCATCTTAAGGAATCAGAGCAAACCCGTTTTGACAGACAAAATATTGATTCAGAGAAATAACAAGCATTAACAACCTGTTAATTTGTTTTTCACACTGTCAATTTCTGAGCTATTCCCGATATAATCAAACGTCGTGATTCCTTCCAATGAGTTTTGGATTTGCTGGTGTTTCCGCAAACTTTTGCACAATCTAAGGACTCAATACTAATTACTCCGGTCCTTTCCAGTCTATCTGTGTGCCGCGACGTGTACATTAAACTATGTCAAGAATTAGAGTAAGTGATTTGCTGAACGATGAAACCGAGGCCAATCCGGGTGGTTTACGCTTCTAAGAACACAAAAAATAGTCTTTCGTCTATTTTCCGCCGCTTCATAATCTTAAATTCAAAGTCAAAATATGTGTTTCTGGAGTTAATGGAAAAGTTGGTTACCAAACGTGACTTTGAGTGTATTATTTAATCTTTTGAATTAGGATTGCAGAATAAGTCAACATAAACATAAGATTGAGCCATGTTTGAAATTAAGTCTCAAAATATTTAGCGGCAACATAGGTTAGGTCTCGAGTAAAATTCATTATTTTTAAGAGTATACCTACAGGCACCGAAGTGCCATTGGTAGGTAATTGTAACCAGGTATTGGAACAGTATTTTTTATTGTTTATTATTGATATGACAGGTTGTTTGAAATACACGCTAAATTTCAACTATGTAAATTATGACTATCATTTCCGATACACTACACAAATTAATTTTAACCTTCTTTAGGTGTCGGGGCCAATATTACCCGGAATGGATTTGAAGAATGCAATAACTTGCTAGAGTAAGCATCTAGACGTTTGAATTTTCTTTACTCTTCCTTAATCACAGGAAATTACGTTTCTGCATCGAACTTTTTTGGACATTTCTGAAGGGCTGCTAAAAAAAAGTAACGAATAAGGTGTTTCGGGTCATATTGACCCGGATTTCAAACAAACATTGTGGAAACTATATATGCCAAATTTTTAAGTCTTTGCAGTCAAAATGCTTATTAGAGTCCCAATTTTCAGTTTCTGGTGAGAACTGCACTTTTTGACCCGATTGGCCACAAGGAATCTGTGCCGGAAGAGGGCATGTTTTGCCACGATCCGTGAGGCGGCGACAGATACAAAGTTTAATCGGAACATGCTTTTCGACGGCTCAAACTTCATGGTTTTTCATGAATAGTCTACTTCTAGCCTTGAAATGGACCAATGGCCATATTGGCCATTCCGGGACAATTCGGATGCCCCGAGGAACCGTTTAAAAGGGGACAAATACAAATTTTCGCCGAAACATGCCTTTCGACGGCTCAAACTTTATGATTTCTTATAAGTAGTCTACTTCTAGCCTTAAAATGGCCCAATGATCATATAGGATATTCCGGAACGATCTGGATGCCCCGGGGAAACCGTTTAGCAGGGGACAAATACAACTTTTCGCCGAAACATGCCTTGAGGCGGCTCAAACTTCATGATGTTTTATAAGAAGTCTACTTCTAGCCTAGAAATGGCCCAATGACTATATTGACCATTTCGGGACAATCCGGATGCCCCGAAGGAATCATTTAGGAGGGGAAAAATATAGATTTTCGCTGTAACATGCCTCCCGACGGCTCAAACTTCATGATTTTTGTTGAGTATTCTACTTCTATCCTTGAAATGGACCCATTACTGTATTTGCCATTCCTGGACAATCCGCATGCCCCGTGGGAACCATCTAAGAGGAGACAAATACATATTTTTGCCGAAACATGCCTTTCGACCGCTCAAACTTCATGATTTTGGTTGAGTAGTCTACTTTTTGCCTTGAAATTGACCAATGACCATATTGACCATTCTGGGACAACCCGGATGCCCTGGAAGAACAAATACAGAGGGGAAAAATACAGATTTTCACCGAAACATGACTTTCGACGGCTCAAACTTCATAATTTTTCATAAGCAGTATACGTTCAGCCTTGACCAATGACCATATTCGCCATTCTGGGAAAATTCAGATGCCCCGGGGGACGGCTCAAACTTCATGACTTTTTGTAAACAATCTACGTCTAAGAGTCATTGTCAAAGGAAACCATGTCAATTTCACATTCACTATCTTGTGAATGTCCAACATGTGCTGTTTTTATTATTCGCAAAATTGAACAAATTCAGTTAAATACATCCATGGAGCCGGCAAAGTGAATACGCCTTCACTTCCTCAACTGTCTGGATAACAACCGGGGTGGACCGCCCCCTCGCCCAACCACGCTACGCCACTGCTCATAAATGAGTAAAAATGATAAACTAAGAAAGCTATGATGAAATTTGTCAGAAGCAGATAATTTCCCATCAACATGGGAGGCTCTAGGAGTGGACAGTAATTTATTGCTAGAACTAAGAGAATTGAAGAGGAAGCATTGATAGTTCCGTTTAGAGTAACGGCAGGTTATGAAAATTGAAAGATACAAGTTGAAAACGAACGAAGGGCATATGAAGGTAGTATACAATCGGGCGCATAATCTTTTACCAAGCTACCCCAGATGCGGGGTAGGCAAGGGGGAGGATACCTCCTTGACTGGTAAAAGAGTATGCGACCGATCGTGCTCTTATACTACCGTTTGCTTTGTTTTGGTTCTAGCGATCTTTTTATTTCCCTCTCCCAATGCCTAACATGGGTGAGAAATTATTTCTTGCTTTTGGGGTTTTTTTTTGGCATGCACCGACTCGGAGAGGAACGACGGTGAATGCAAATATGCAAATAATCTGATTGAATCCATATAGGGTGCGGGACCAATTTTTGTGGGCAATCGCTATTACTCAGCCGCACAAGACCAAAATTCTGTTTATGAATAGTTTCACATATACACTAGTCATATAAAAAAAATTAAACCATTCGATTTCAAAACGGTTGAGCAAAATGGATTGGCGACAGGAATTGGCCCACTGCCAAGTTGGCCCCGCTTCCTATACTGACGACGTGAAACATGAAGTTGTAGCTAAGGCTTCACGTTTTCACAGCATATTTACATTTTTGCGTTCACTCCACAAATATAGCCACTACATCGGTTCAAATAAAAAGTTGGCACCTTCAGCCTCACTTTACCTTACAATTATGTACTACGATTTTTTTGCCAAATTTATCAAACCTCCTCCTATTTTCTACTTTCGGAATCAGGTTCATCAGTTGAGCATATACAATTAACGTTTTAATTATGGTTCATTTTCCGAAGATCAAAATGATCAAAATAAAAGATGAACTTTCCGATTTTTTTTAAGGACAGTAGGATCAATTTAAAAGATCTAAAACCGACATCAAAATGATTGATCTTGTAAAGGTCAATCCAAGATCACCCAATCCCAGTTCGTATGTAAAAAAGTGCAACTGTCATTGGTCCATTTCAAGGCTAGAAATAGACTACTTATAAAAAATCATGAAGTTCGAGCCGTCAAAAGGCATGTTTCGGTGAAAATCCGTTTTTGTCCCCTCCAAAAGGGTTCTGCCGGGGTATCCGGGTTGTCTCATATTTTCCAATATGGTTATTGGTCCATTTCAAGGCAAGAAGTAGACTACTCAACAAAATTCATGAAGTTTGAGCGGTCGAAAGGCATGTTTCGGCGAAAATCTGTATATGTCCCTTCCTTAATGGTTCCCCCAGGGCATCCGGATTGTCCCAAAATTGCCAATATATTCATTGGTCCATTTCTAGGCAAGAAGTAGACTACTTATAAGAAATCATGAGGTTTGAGCCGTCGAAAGGCATGTTTCGGTGAAAGTCAGTATTTGTCCCTTCCTAAATGGTTCCCCCGGGACATCAGAATTGTTCCAGAATGGCCAGTATGATCATTGGTCCATTTCAAGACTATTCATGAAATTTCAGCCGTCGAAAAGTATGAAAATTTGTAGCTGTTGCCGGCTCACGGATCGTGGCAAAACATTCCTTTTTCCGGCACAGATTCCTTATATCCAATCGAGTTGAAAAGGGCAGTTCTCACCAGAAACTGAAAATTAGGACTCTAATTAGAATTTTGACTGCAAAAACTTTAAATTAGATCATATAAATTTTCCACAATTTGAATTTGAAATCCGGCTCAATACGACCCGAAACACCTTAATCGTCACAAAATGTTAACATCCAAATAAGGTTAACCTATGTAGTATCCGACAAACTTGAAAATTACTAGCGTGAAACGTGGCGCAAATGATAGATAATTGCAAATGAATGACGATACGCCAAAAAGTTGTACTAAATCGCGATTCTTTGGGTTTAAACTTTTTATGGTGGTTAAACTTTGTTTACATACGGTATATTAGCCCCTAGCATAATCTGTTGGTTCATTGTTTAATCACATGCTCATGCAAAAGCATTCAAGTCTTTCAATTCCTTCTTCAACCTCGACTGTAGCAAACAACCTCCGAAAGATGTGCTACTACCAGCCATGTCCCTTTTTTCAACCTTAAAAGGATAAAACCGTGCTTGCTTACAACATTCGCATCAGTATTTTACAAACGAACAGACTACTAATTGACGGTTTTTCTTGTTTACCCCCTTGGTGTCAACAAATCGCACTCCCGCGCAGTTGGTCGAGCTCAAAAATGGCGAAACATACAACGGTCACTTGGTAAGCTGCGACACCTGGATGAACATCAATCTTCGTGAGGTCATCTGCACATCAAAGGTGAGAACAATCGCACGTTGAGCGCGCGGGTTTGAAATGGATATTCCCCCTTCCTTTCCGTATACGGATCTCGTTCTATAGAGAACCGAACATTCAAGAACATAAATTAATTCGTAATTCTGATTTTTTTTCCCTCCTCCCTAACCCGCGACACAGGATGGCGATAAATTTTGGCGAATGCCCGAATGTTACATCCGTGGCAGTACGATCAAGTATCTGCGCATTCCGGACGAGGTGATCGACATGGTGAAGGAGGACGTGCAGGCCAAATCGCGGAATCGGACGGAGCTGAACAAGGGTGGCGGTCGGGGCCAGGGCGGTGGTGGCGGTGGACAGCAGGGTGGCCGAGGCGGTGGAGGTCCAGGTGGAGTCGGTGGGGGACGCAATAATGCCAATGCCAATAATAGAAACACCTTCGGTAATCGAGCCAACAATCGGTCCGGACTTGGAAATCCAAATCGAAATGCGCTCAACAAAAAGTAATCACCACGAGCAGCATCCCGGCCGAGTGCCGTCTGTTAGTTTGATCGTCTTAAAAGTGTGAAAAAAGAAAAGCGAAGCATTTCGATGAACGTTTTCAGAGAAAACATGAATACAAAAATATGCTTTTGTGTGCTTGGACTGAAATGGCTTTGGTTTATTTTTTATTATTCAAAGGATTCACCTCTTCGCTTCGACCGATCCGTTCCCGTTTAATAGAGAACTGTCTGCTTGAAGATAAATTTAATTTCTTTTTGTATAAATTATTTCTCTTCTTTCCGCTTCGGGTTGGGTTCTTTTGTGCTCACGAGGTCCCATGTGGAAGTTGTAAGTGTTGTTGGTACCTATATGGACAACGGGACCCACGGCTCTCGATCGATCGTCCGCCACACAAAAGGCTGCAATGAATAGAAGGCGAAACGAAATGGAACGAAAGAAAGAACGAACCTCGTGCGAATCCGACTTGGTTGGAGGAGGCGGCAGGAAAAAGCTATCTTTTTCGTGCGACCAAAGCGGAGAGCGAGAATTAATCGTTTGAAATCTGTTAAAAACGACACCTCGACCAAATTGAATAAACTGGTGTGAAATAAAGGAAAACCGGTTTCTCGCCTGGCGAAGAATGAGATGGTATCCATTGTCCATTGTGAGACTCTCCATTTGGGGTCCGTGGGTTCTGGCTCAGGGATTGAACTAGCAGGAGCACTGGCAACAGCGCTGCCAGAAGCGTTGGCTAGAAGCTGGGAGGTTTGACTTTATCTGCCACTCAGAGGACGTCTCTCTGAATGATGATGTCTACGGTTCAAGAACACCTACGCTAAAACCGGCGGAATCTGATTAGATTTGGAGCGTTTCAAAGGTTTTTTTTTTTTCTTGGTTGCCTCATAAATACGGTTTGAAACGTGACAAGTATGGTGGTAGTTTATTCCCTGACAGATTGAGAAAGAAAATCTTCTGTTTAGTAAAGTGGTGTTTATGAAGGATTGGACTTGTATCTAAAAAAAATTATCAATTGCCTGAAAAACTTCCAGGGCCTTATTACGGGTATCACTTTACAGTGAAAACAATGTGAAAAAAACATAAGATTATTACGAGAGTCACTTTAGTGATAAAAATTTAATGTCACCTCGGCGGAAGAGTTCATCCGAAGTGACGACTTATTATGGGGTTCTTATGAATGTTCCTTCTTAAAACATTTATCGACAAAAGTATAAAACAGCGCCAACATTTGATTAGGGCGAATCTGCTTTTGTAAACAAACACTTTGTCTGCTAATTAATCGGAAGTTGAATACAATTCCTTCCAATTGAATATATCAGCGGATAGAGATAAAGCTCCTCTTCCTTAAAGAGTGCTTAATTTTTATTTGTGACCTTTTGTTCAAGAGAAAATAGAAAGCCATGCTGTTACGTTGCTGGATTTTTCAACGTACACTTTATCAAAAAATTGTCCGTACAGCAGTTGCTCTGATATAAAGTAAGTGATAAAACATATTTAGGCAATTAACAAAGGTGTCATATTTATTTCATTACACAAAACAAAATCTCCATATTTCTAACCAGTAGTAAAATCAACATAAAATTCATTCTTGTGTAAAAAAAAAATTATAAACAAAAAATAGTGCCAAATTGACATTAAAAAATTGTCCATACAGGACAAGA
>JAHHFK020003630.1:0-56508 GCA_024533555.2 Aedes koreicus | reverse complement strand
TTTTTGACCTGGATTTTTTTGATCACTTCGACCAGGGGACCATACTCGCAATACTGCGAATAGTTCAAATTTAATAAAACTAAATAGAAACAACCTACGTATTCCTCTTGAATGGCCGTTTTCACCTCGGCCTCGTACTTTTGAATCTTAATCGCCACGGTCTTATTGCTAGCCTTGGTGTCCACGGCTTTATAAACCTTGGCACACACGCCGGCTCGATCAGATCGCCGAGCTGATAGCGGGTTCCCGGATCGGGCAAAGTGTCTATTTTCAAGTGGGACATTCCATGCAAACGTCTTCTTGCACTAGCCGGTCGACACTTGACGAGCTGAATCACTATGACCGGAGAACGGCAACAGAAAAAAAATCAGTCAATTAGTACTCACATATATGCTGACTTCAATTCAGGGTAATCATATTGCCATTCCATGCTACCATTGATACGAATTTTCACGCTTCATCGAAGGTGTAGGTACGTGGTGATGGAAAGGTCGTGACTTGATGGGAAACAACGTTTGCCCTTTCGTAATGACATACATTCTCGCAATTCCGCACCCGAGTATAGAAACAAAAAAAAAGCATATGCGAATTTAACTCGCAGATATCAATTTACATTTTAATCGATTCGTGCGATTGCTATTTTCCAACCCCACCAAGATTCAGGCTGTTGCGGTCGATCAAAAACTAATTGGTTACAGCGGTCGCTCAACGCTCGAATGTGCGGTTGCAGTGGATGTCCACCGACCTCAGCTGAACAGGCCGCAGCTGTGAGTGCGCGCGGTGCGTGTAATTTGAGATGTGTTCCAGAAATGTGTATTCTTGACCAGCAGCTTCGGAAATCGATGGGTTTAGAATAATGTGGTCACCAGTAATGAATGGTTACCACATACAGAAGGGAAAAGGGCAGAAAACAATGTTATACAATAATTACGAGAGGGTGTGATTTTTTGATCGAGTGGTTATGGTTATTGACAGTAACTTATTGTTTCCTCGGCACAATTAGGAATTCCTAAGATCATCATTTGTAGGGTTGAAAGATTTGATCCGTGACAATTCAGATTGTTTCATTTTTCTCGGAAAAATTAATTTAATGTTTCTTAGAGGTTCTCGCTTAGCTCAGTCCGTAAAGACCCAGCTAAAAATTTTTTGTTGATAATTTCGCACGCAAATACAGCGATGATAAAGGAGAAGAGTAGGCTGTGCTACTGAAATAGTTTGACGAACTTTTAGTCTGCACTCAATAAATATGCTCAAATCTTCAAACTTAGAGCTTTCATGGAATGATACCTTATCAATTTTTACATATAACAGCATAATTCATAATTTTGTTGAATAATAAGGCACTAAATATACCAAAATATGATCAAAATTGAAGAAACTGTCATGACTGTACCTCACATGTAAATAATAGTGTTATTAAAATGGGGGCGACCCCGGCGTAGAAGTTAACATCCACACCTCTCACGCCAAAGTCACGAGCTCAAATCTCACCCCCGGACAAGTTACGAAAATACCCAAAAGGTATTTGAGTGACAACGACGGGAGAAAACCCAGCCAGGGGTGAAAAACTCGATAAACAAGGGACAAAAAAAGTGTTATTAAAATAAGCTATTACCATGCGTTAATATTTATAGTTTATAATAAATTCACTTCACATGTATCGCACACAACAAAACTTCAAGATAGTATCAAAATTTCACTACAATTCCGCGTATTTTCAGAATATTTAGACAAAACTATGCAAAACTAAAACTGGGGCACAACGCACCGTGGTGTTATATACATCTACACGCTTAGAAAAAAGTTTCGAGTGTAGCAGTTAAGTGTGGGAAGCAAACGTTGGGTATAATCATGTTAACCGTTCGGTATTTATAACTTACTTCTGGTAAAATTCTACCAAAAGTAAGTAATTTGAACCCAATGCTAGGTAAACATAATTATACCCAACGTTGGTTTCCCACACTTAACTGCTCCGTAGTTTTTTTCGAAGCCTGTATATAATGAAGAGTTGGCAACATATTGCAACGTTTTGCTATTTTTATTCTATATCCATTGGCAATATAACAATTCTGTTTGACTACCAAACAGAGCTAACAGGATGTAGCGATATGTTGCAACCTCCTCACTTTACAACTCAAATGAGTAACTTTTAATAGCCATGTTTTTACCTCTTACTACCCCGGTGCATGCTATCCCACCGTGTTGTGGTGCGTCTTCTTTATCGTGCATATTGAGCAATGAAACAGGCCAATTAGTCGTCTTGGGATCAAATTGGAAAAGGTTTCAAAAATCCTGAAAAATCATCGTTTTGAATTTAAATTACATATAATCTAAAACGAAAACATCGTAGTGCACCATACTCAATAACTTCTTAATAAATTTTAGCTTTCATTCCCTAATAATTCACAATGTTGCTTAAACGGTGCGTTTTGTACCATTATGGGAAGCCAATTGACTCAGTTCCTGATGTAACTGATGTGTTCAATTGCTTTTTTTCTAGCATAGGTAAGAATCTTGCTGATAAACTTCCAAATAACAATTTTGATTTTCTGAAATCTGTGAATTGTGTAAACAATTCTGTTTTTCTCACTGGTGGAGACCGATGTTTGCATATTAATAAGTCAGCTTGACGTTAAAAAAAGCAGAGGTCATGATAATGTTCCGGCAGATTTGTTGAAGACCAACATGGGTCCATTTTCCAAGATCCTTGCTCGGCTCTTCAATAAAATAATAGAAACTGGCTCATATCCTAACATTTTAAAAATCGCTAGAGTTACGCCAGTGTTTGAATCAGGAATCACTTATGACCCCTCTAACTATCGTCCAATTTCAACCTTGTCAGTCCTTAACAAAATTATTGAAAAACTTTTAACCAGTCGTCTTGTTAACTTTTTTGTGCTAATGATGTTCTGAATAAATATCAGTATGGCTTTCGGGAAGGCTGTGGAAAAACAACTGCTATTACTGAGATAAGTGATGAGTTGATTTGCGAAATTGACAGGAAAAAGATCGTGGGAGGGTTGTTCATAGATCTGAAAAAAGCTTTTGACACACTAAACCATGATATACTTTTGAAAAAACTTGATCGCTATGGAATAAGAGGAGTTGCCAGCGACTTGATAAACAGCTATGTATCGGGTCGAAAACAGTTCGTAGAAATTAATGGTGTCCGTAGTAGTTTACGTCCGATTGATATTGGTGTCCCTCAGGGAAGTAAAATAGGTCCTCTGTTATTTCTGTTATTTATCAACGATCTGGAAAATTTGAAGCTACATGGGGCACCGGGGCTTTTTTCTGATGACACGGCATTGTTCTACCCTCGTTTTAATGTTCAGTCTATTATTAAAGATATCGAGTTAGATCTAGGAATGCTTATAGAATACTTCAACGGCAATTGCCTTACTCTGAATTTGACTTAAACTAAGTACATGGTATTCCATTCGTCAAGGAAAAAAATCACGCTACAGTCTGATCCATGTTTCGGAAACTTGCATATTGAGAAAGTTGTCTCTTTTAAATATCTAGGGTTGCACTTAGATTCTTGTCTTTCATGGGACACTCACATGAAGCACGTATCGAGCAAAGTTTCATCATTATGTGGCCTCATGAAAAGAGTACGTTGTTTTGTACCCAACTCAGCATTGCTACAATTATAAAATAAGAAGAATGATTAGTAATTTCCATTTAATTCCAACTACCTTTATTGCTTATCTTGACAGATACGCGTATTTCGTCTACAATGTGCAGACTTCTTCAGTGTCGTGTACTAATACTCGACTAGTCGAGTATTAGTACACGACACTGAAGAAGTCTGCACATTGTAGACGAAATACGCGTATCTGTCAAGATAAGCAATAAAGGTAGTTGGAATTAAATGGAAATTACTAATCATTCTTCTTATTTTATAGTTACAGGTATTCCACTAAACAGCTCACACTCTCCATAATTCATTGCTACAATTTTACTATGCATGCAAATGAATTACTGAGAAACCGAGCATATACGAACTGGGGTCTGAAAAGCATCTCAAATCACGGTCCATTAATATTCAATTCACTGCCTAATGACTTGAAAATAATAACGAATTACATTATCTTCAAAAGCAAGCTGAAGCAGCACATCTTGAGGAACGTAAATGAATATATTTTCTAAATGGGTTAACACCATTTTGAATACGTGGGTTTTTTCTGGCTCAAGCTAGATTTTTCTCCTCCATTTTAAATAATAATTAAAGAACGTTATCATAATATAAATGTAGTGATTTAATTTATGTAAATCCTTTAAAAGGAATAAAATTCCACTGGGATTTACTTTGCATTTTTTTTAAATATTTATAATCCCCGCGTTTATTTATTTATTTTTTTGTTGAAGTAATGTTAGTAAGTGTCCATAACCAAGGGGCTTTCTGTGTGAGCTCTTTGGTGTGGGGGTTTGTGAAGGGTAATAAATGCACTGAGAGTGGATTCTTATCACATCACATCAATAAGTTAATATATAACGTGTACCTATATATCGTGCATCTCTGTATGTTTTAGCGCACCTTGAATAGATATTCCATTTATTTCAGAAATCATTAAACCGGGCTCTTCGATCACTCAAATTGCATCCTTTTGCATGTAACTAGAATGGCAGAAAGAAAACTTTTCAGAACATGTTTTTTTTATAATAATATGTTGATTCACAAAAAAAAACAATAAAATATCTTGCTATTGAAATTTTATCATTGTTGATCTTTGTTTTTCAGGACTATTAAGATATTGGTGCATAACACATCGGTCAATAAGTCCCAGACCTTACTACCAGATGGTGCCACTAATAAAATATCCATATGATTTTTCGAAAGTACCAACCTTCAAAAAATTACTGTCAAAATTTCATGACGTTTGGTCAATTATTTATCGAGTTACAGTGGTTTAAGTGACGCTACTTTTGTCTTAAAAACGATGGATTCAAAGCAATTTCGTGTGTTGATATATCACTGCTTTTTTATGGGAAAAAATACCGTTCAAGCCCAAGCTTAGCTTGAAAAATGTTATCCGGACTCTGCTCCATCGAAAAAGACCATCTAACGATGGTTTCCCAATTTCAAAGTGGTCGTACAGACACCGATGATGCTGACGGCCTGGTCGGCCAAATGAGGCAGTTATTCAGGAAAATATTGAAAAAACCCTGAAAATCATCATGGGCAATCGCAAAGTGAAGTTGCTAGAGATAGCTGACACTCTGAAGTAGTGTTTACACCATCATACACGAACATTTGGGTATGAAAAGCTGTTTTCTAAATGAGTGCCGCACCAGAGCAAACACAACAACGAGTCGATGATTCAAACAGCTGTTTGGAGATGTTCACGCGAAATAAGAAGGATTTTTTGCGTCGATACATCACAATGGATGAAACATAGATTCACCACTTCACTCCGGAATCAAATCGGCAGTCTGCTGAGTGGCGTGAAGACGGAGAAAGCCGTCCAAAGCGTCCAAAGACTCAAACATCGGCAGGGAAGGTAATGGCCTCTGTATTTTGGGGTGCGCATGGAATCGCCGAAATCGCCCAGAAAAGGCCTCATTTGAAGAAGAAAAAGGTGCTCTTTCACCAAGACAATGCACCGTGTCACAAGTCAATAAAAACAGCCGCAAAAATGGTCCCATTGGCTTTCGAATTGCTACCGCACCCACCGTATTCTCCAGATCTTATCCCCAGTGACTACTGGCATCTTCGCAGAACTCCAAAAGATGCTCAGTGGAATGAGACTTGGCTCAGAGTGATTGCTGAAACTGAAGCATATTTTGAAGGTCTCGATAAATCGTTCTACACCGGTGGTATCGAAAAGCTAGAGAAACGTTATAATGATTGTATCACTCTAAAAGGAGATTATATAGATGAATAAAAATGAATTTTGGCAAAAAAAAATTGTTTTTCTATTTAGGCCCGGGACTTATTAACCGATGTTGATGTTGAGCACTTTAAGCCGTTTTCTTCTGAGGCCTAAAGCCACATTAAATTTCGAACACTTTTCATTCAGTGTAGATTTTGAATTATTTCGCGGATCGTTCAAACGTTTCACTAATATGATAGCTGAAACTCTCCACTTTTTTTAGTGGTACAACATGTTTACATTCCTGTTATTTCAGAAAAATGGCGTCGAATAAAGTCGAAGTGCGCAAACTCATTTTGTACGAACGGCAGCAAAATCCGAATTTATTGGTACGCGATCTGGCCAAGAAACTAAAACTACCGAAAGGAACCGTATTTGATTTCAAATGATTTGCAAAATCATTTGACCAGCGCTTGACTTTGGATCGGATGGTTGGAAGTGGAACAAATCGAAAAGTATGCTCCCGACAAATGGACAAGGAGGTGGTAGCCATTATTGAGAAAAATCCCAATCTTTCTGTGCGAATTGTGGCTCGCAAAGCTGGGAAGTCAAAATCATACGTACAAAAAGTGAAGCAGAGGCAAGGACTGAAGGCGTACACAGTGAAAACGGTGTCACAACCGTGATGACAAGCAAAATTTCACTGCAAAAAGTCGTGTGGTCAATTTTCTGGGTATGGTTTTTTATACCGCAATGCAAAGGAACGCCGTTGCCAAGCATTTCCGGACAAAAAAGGTGTCCAAATTCCCGAAGAAGTATTTGATTTGGCAGGCCATACCTAGTGGTCGAAAATCTAAAAGTTTCGTCTCTACCAGCACTATCAATAAGGGATGTGTACGAGAAAGACTATCTGCAAAAGCGGTTGCTACCGTTTATCAGAAGCCACGACTTTCCAGCTCTGTTTTGGCCTGATTTTATGTACAAGAGGTCAAATACGTGCCAAAAACAGACAATCCAACAAACTGTCCAGAACTTCGCCCAATAGAGAAGTACTGGGCTCTAGTTAAGCGGAAACTCTTCGAAACTAAGAAGAATGCAAATGGTATTGATGATTTCAAGAGAAGATGGATAAACGTCACGAAGGGCGAATCTGAGTATACCGTACGGCACCTGATGGCGGGTGTACCACAAAAAAGTCGAGAATTTTACAGAACGAAGGATTAACATCTTTTTTTTACTCGTTTATTTTCCGTCGGCCTCCTCCACCTGGACCCTACATATCGCACTCATCAACACATGAGCCGGGACCAACGGCTTTACTTCCCTTCCAAAGGAAGACGTGACCAGATTTTTTCGCCTCAGAAAAACCACCGACCTCGACTAGGATTGAACCCAGACCTACTGGAGTGCCAAGTAGCAGTCACGCTTACCACTACACCACCGGCGCCGGCAATTAATATTTTAATCAACTGTCTCTAATATAGATATAACTCTATTATTGTGAAATAAACAATTGGTTTTGTTGAATTATGTGTAAATTTTTTTTGGTGCTATTATTTTGGAGTCCGAAATTCAACGTATTGATTATTTCTTAATTGAGGCAATATCAAAACAAGAGTTATCAGTTGTGTGCATTTCATTTGGATATATTTCAATCACTGTCACTATTTAGTAGCAAATCCGTAGCATATTCACGTCAGTGAGGTACGCCAACCACTTACAAGTTGGTTTGACATTTGACCTTTCCAATTATTTTATACGTCTTTCAGACTTAAAACTTTGCTAGTGAATGTGTAGATCCTCTTCTGCAAATATCACCGTCAGTCGTTAGAACTAACGTTATACTTTGTTATTTCGCTTCACGTCACCACATGGATCGCAAATAGTTGCTTTTCGGAGACTTGGTACGTTTAATCCTGTTATGGCTATCGATTTTCCTTGCCACGGTTCACCATAGCGCCACCTTTCCAACATCTAGGTTATTCAAGATTATTAGCAGACCGGTCTTGTTAAGTTTTGCTCGCAACATCCGGGCATCGATTTCCGGAACCTAATTTAATTAGTTTCCTCGTGCAGAAGATCATAACTCACATTAGCAAAATTCTGCAAGATTTTGTTTATCCAGTTGAGACGTTGTTGCACTTTGATAAGTTTTTCAATTAATCTTCTTCGTGTAATCCAATCAGAAGGGTGAGTTCTAAACGGCTCACAGAACACTACTCTTGAGATGGGTTTATCGGTTCTCACATTTAAAATTTTACAATTCAAGCAAATCCTCCACTTAGCAGGAGCAATGCAATTGGCTCTTTGACCTTTTGAAAACTTCACAAATTTTCACTTCAACGAACCGAAACTGCCCGTACCGCTCGCAGGTTCTTTACTTTTCCGACCGAACTGTTCAACTAGAAAACCGCAACTGAAAGTTTTCCCCAAAAGTTGCTCGCCAGGAAAACTGAACCGAGACCGAACTGGGGAATCCTTTCAAGTGTCCCCAACGGCTCCCTAATTAAATTGCACTGGCTGGGCCAGTCTTCGGGAGCGATCCGAATGGAAATTTGACCCGATTGTTCCACGTTGGTGAGTTGAAATTTGTTCGTTTCAAGCTTTGTGCACGGCACTTCTTCGCTAAGAAATAGACAAATAAGGAAAGCGATTATTCTAATCCTTGCCTATTCTAATGGACGGGGTTTTCCTCGAGTGAGCGTGCCCTTTGCGATGGTGACCTCGGCTTAGCCGTGTGAAGGTCGTTGAATAATCGAACAATTTAATTGGTTTATCATTAAACTACATAATTGAAAGGGGGCGCTCGCCGTGTCTGTGAGCGTGTCGGATCAATGGATTTGGATGCAATCGAGTCGATTCCTGGAAATCAATTGACTGTGATGTGTTTGTTCCATTAAATTACATTCATTCGGCAGCTGCTTGACAAAAAAAAAATGCTTGAAAGTCAAGCTGCATGAAATTCCATCCTGCTAGACATTGGGACAGTTCAAGAGATAATTGAAACATTATCTCCGATGAATTTTTATCCTAATGAGATGAAAAACGGACCCTGGAAGAATAAGGCTCAGGAAATGGCCCATAGAGATACAAATCGCCTTCACGGTTCAGTGGCGAAGAGCCTGAAGAGAATGTGGAAGGAAGATCTGTTTCAAGCTACTAAAATAGGTAAACGGTGGCAGTCGGGCGTGTAATTCTATGATCAGGTTAATCTGTTTTAGTTTTGGTAATGTTCTTTTGTTTAGTGCTGAATTGTTAATCCCATTTTCGCCTCCGTCGTCGGTGCATCGGCTCGACTTCAAAGGGGCGTCGCATTTAGGCGTTGTGTACAAGCAGCTTTTGCAGCGGCCGGTACGATTGAGGTGCAATTGTGAGAAATAAAGGGTATTTAGGTGTGCTTTAACTTCAAGTGCGTTTGTGTGTGTCTTAATATTTGCGAGTTTCATAATGTGTTATTAGATTATGCAATACTTCAGCAACATCTTTCAAGGAGAATCATTAAAAAGTACAAGCCTATTTACACTGATAGTGAAAATAAAATGCCCACGTCATCATTTTTTGAATTTCTCTCATTTATTTGGTTCAAATTAAAGTTAACACACGGTAGTCTTTTTTTATATCTTATTTTTCATTTTTTTTTCAAGTTTCTCTTATGAAATAATAATAAAAACCCGAATTAATCCACCGATGGTGAGACTGAACCCTTCTTACACTTCACCAGAATTACGAACTCAAATGTGGCCAAAATGGTACTGTATACATATTTTCATCACAAATTCCAGGAAGAACCAGGAATATTCGATATGTCATACATTCAGTTAAAATTAAATTATAAATCTTATCCTAATCCTCATCTATTTGATTTAAATTATAATATAAAATTTAATAAACTTTATCTACAAGGTTAAATAAAAAAAAAAAAAAATAAAATAAAAAAACTAAATTTCAAAAAACAAAACAAAAAAAAATAATAAAAAATCAACCACAATAATTTTTTATTTATATATATTGAATTGAGATTTACAAACAAAAAATATTTTTTTTTAACATTTTGTTTTTTTGGTTAGTGGGGATTTTGTGTATTTTTCGAATATACTCGTTGCAGTTCAAAACCGGACCACTCGAGCCAACCGATCCTACTCTAATTCTATAGAGTCGCATAGTGTGGCTAGTCCGCTGAATGTGCTATACAACGCACCAGATGCAGAACAATAGAATACAAGCGGCATCGATTGGGGTGAGTGGTCTTGTTCGGTTTTGAACTGCAACGAGTATATTTTCATCTCACAATTATGTGCTCTCAGGTATTGTTTTGGTCATATCTCCATGAAGGATGATCCAATCATAATGAAATTTTGACCAGTTATTTGAAAATTTTATAACTTCAACTTGACGCTAACAAAACTAAAATCGGTACACAAATAGCTCAATATGTAATCGGAGACTAAACTGTTTGATTACTATTATAATAGGCCGTCAAGTACTGTTTCGTTCATATCTTCGTAATGAAATGTCCGAATAAAAAAAACAATCAGTAGTGTTCTATGGGAATGTTGTAGCTTTCATTTGCCGTCAACAGAACTGAAATCGGTTCACAAATGGCTGAGAAACCGATGTGACATTATTTGTAACGCACACACACCCACACACACACACACCCACACACACACACACACACACACACACACACACACACACACACACACACACACACACACACACACACACACACACACACACACACACACACACACACACACACACACACATACACACATACACACACACATACACACAGACATGTGCTCAGTTCGTCGAGCTGAGTCGAATGGTATATGTAACTCGGCCCTCTGGGCCTCGGATAAAAAGTCGAATTTTCAAGCGATCTTAATACCCTTCTTTTGGTGTAAGAAGGGTAAAAAGAGTTCGACTGGAAGAAAAAAAAAATTAGTGACAAAAAAAAGTTATCTGCCCCATCTAAAAGAAGAGACACAAACTGGTCTGTGAAACCTATCGTGCAATCAATGTCCTTAATGCCACCTGTAACGTGCTATCCCAAATCATCTTCCATCGACTGTTTTCAATAGCAAATAGATTCGTAGGAAGTTATCATGCCGGCTTCATCGGAGGACGGTCTACAACCGACCAAATGTTCACTTTGCGGCAGATCCTCCAAAAGTGCCGTGAATATGGAGTTCCTACGCATAATCTATTCATTGACATAAAAGCCACAAGTACAGTTAACCGAAAAGAGCTATGGAATATTATGGACGAGAAACGCTCTCCGGAGAAGCAGACCTGACTAATCATGGCTACGATGGATGAAATCCAGTGCTGTGTGACGATATTGGGTGGATTATCGGGTTCAATCTATTTCCGTAGGGGGCTCAACATGCGGGGCATGATTCTCTACAGATCCAGTCAATTTATCTGTTTTGCTGATGACATGGACATTGTCGGCAAAACATTTGAGGCGGTGGCAGAGCAGCATACTAGAATAAAGGGAGAAGCAGTGAAAATTGGGCTGAAGTTGCGGAACCCAGTACGAAGTGTCTCCTATACAAAACGCTAATAACACTGGTTGTTCACTACGGACATAATACGTGGACAATGCTTGAGGAGGACTTACGATTTTTTTGCGGGAAACCTTTCTCCCCCCGGGGGCCGACCCCCATTCTTATGTTTTCAAACTGGCCCCCCCCCCCCGGGGCATTTGCCAGAACCCCCCCCCCCCCCCCCCCAAAAAGGGTTTCCATGGGAATCCGGTTGGCACTAGACGACGAGAGACACAACGAACAAGACAGTTAGACCAGGTGGAGCAAGATCTAGGGTGTATAGGGGTGATTCAAAAATGACGTCCATCAAATTTCAGGTATTTTTGCCTCCCCCCCCCCCCTCTGTCACACTTTGTCACAAATGCGGTTACACCCCCCCCCCCCCCCCCTCCTGTTGGATGTCACATTTTTGGAAAAAAAAATTATGCATATTAGGGTATTTCGCGTATTTCAGTTCAAATTTGATCTCTTACATGTTTACATGTTTAAAGTTCTTTTGTCCAAGGATTGTTGCAGTGTGTTTTGATGGAAATAAGTGGCAGAGATGAGTCAAGGTTTTCGTACACTGGTATTTGCTTTCCTGTAAGTTCGACCTCGTTTTCGTCTAGCCAGTGAACCGCGTCACCCTTGTCGTCAAGGGAAACCAGGAGTTCTTTGTGTCTCTTGGCAATGACCTTTTTTGGCTGTAGTTTTCCTTGACGCGGTTTTTTTTGTGGACCACAGCTTGCTTTTTCAAAGGAACGCTAGATGCAAAGTAAAGTCCACACTCATCGCATGACCACTTTGCTAATTTTTCAGTAACAGATGGACACAACTTATCGTATGGCATGTTTCCTTCTCCAAAAAACGCTAGATTTAGAAAAAAGTGTTGCGTATCTCATAGCAGATGTTTGTATGTAGCACAAAGGAATTGGCGCTGGCAAGAATCGTCGTTGGATGTAACGCAGATAAGAACTGTGGAACGGAACGTAACATTTCTCGTCAGTACATTCTGATCTGCAGCAAATACTGGGATGAACGAACATGCTTTGCCATCCAAGCAGCGGGTTGGGTAACAGCTCTGACTTATTGATTTCAGACTCGTCGCTGTCGACAAACTCAGAGATGAAATTGTAGTCATCTAAGACCACCGAACTGAAAAGCTCTGTAAGTCTCCCCTGCAAAACTAAAGTTCTTCCGTTCCAGTTCGGCATTCACCCTCTTCCTTTGTCCATCCAAATGGGTTCCAAACGTATCGTGAAGGAGAACGGTTCCTGAAAGGTGCTTAGACAATGGAGCCAATTTGCGCTCCACAGGGTTGTATGCCTTACGATCTGGTGCATTAGTGCAGATGAACAATGCATCTAGATCCAACCGTTGGAAATGAAATACAGTGATTTCAATTGTCTTTTGGAATCGCGAATTCTTATCTGGCCCTCCATCCATACTCACAATGAGAACAGGCTTCGGCGTTGAGGCATTCGTCGAAATACGTACACAAACATATATTGAACCTGAGTACGTTACAGTTGCTTTGTCTCCAAACTCGTGTTCCTTGATCACCAAACCAGCATACACTGAGGGAATGAGTTTGTGACGATCCGCAACAGCCCAATCACGATCTGGCAACCGAACAGTATAATCCATATGCATGATGAGTGGTGCTTGCAAAGTTGCGGCTGTAATGCTCAGAGGCACTCTCGCCTTGTTGTCTTGACTCAGTTTTGCTACTTCAGTGAGGCCCAAGAAACTGGTCAATTCATCAAGGTAGATGCCATACAAAATTTTGTGTCAACGTGGAACTTGTGAAGGTTTTTACCTGATTTGACGAGCTTCACAGGAACAGTCCGTACGTGTCGCTTAAGGCCTGTTGATAAACCACGTAGACTCATATTTTGAAAATTTCAGAACAACCCCCCCTCCCCCGTTCACGTTTCTCCATACATTTTTTTGAAATTTTGTATGGAGCGTTGACTTTAATCAGACCCCCCCCCCCTCCCCCTCCCCCCCCCCCCCCTCCTTTTGCAAACCCACATTTATTATAATAACCACCTGCCCCCCCTCCCCCCTCCTCGTCCCCCCCCCGCCTCTCACATAAAAATATATAAAAACTAAAATCAATAATAAAAAATATATATTAATTTTTAATAATCTTCTAACTATATTAAATAAAAAAAAGAAAGATTAACTTATATCCATACCCCCCCCCACACCCAAATAATATTATTTATTTTTTTTTTTCCACAAATCTCAGCAAAACATGTCATTCTTTTTCTTAAACTTAATCCCCATACACACTCCATAAAGAAGACCCCCAAAGCTTTTTCCCACAGCCAACAACAGATGAATAAAAAAGAAATTGCTCTGATATTAATAACGCTGTCACCCACTATTTTATATAAACTCTGAGAGCTTTTTGTATTTTTAGAGAGGGTCACCACAACATGATGATGATGATGATGATGATGGTCCCGCCCTTACCCCTACAAAGGTTTGAGCTAGACGATTTTATCTCTAAGATAATTAATTTGGTAACAATTCAAACCAGTTATGCAAAAAAAACGAACTGATTTCATCTACAGATATAAATTTCTTCAAAAGTATCCATTTGCTTCACAGCGACATAATCGTGAAAAGCTTTGATGTTAACCACAAAAATTCGCAAGTATTCCCAGCGATCAGGACATTCTGTTGCAATTCAGATCACAGAATCCAGTAAAAGGACATTATCAAAAGACAAGCCAATATTCGATCCTGCCCGTTACAGAGCCAATGCAGTTCCAACACTAATGGGGCCGCCAGCTTAGTTTAGGGCTGGCCAAGAATATCTCACCAGGGATGTCAAGAATGTTTCCAAACCGAAAAAATCCTGGACCGGCATTAGTCAAACTTTTACTTTCAACCACAAAAGAATTGACGAAAAATTCCCCGACATTCAGCCAGACAACTCGCTACTATTTCATAGTACCATCTAAAGCATCAAAGGCCAATTTTTTTTAACGAATTCAAAAAGAAGTCCATCATATCTGTAAACCGCGCGCGAGGCTCAAACAATTGTAGACTTCTTTCTTTATTTTTTTTTTTTAAACTAACACAACATTATACAAATTTCCATCATCATCACTGTGACGAACAAAATAGTGAGTATTGTAGTATTGTAAAGCACTTCAATTTCACAAAATCATCGCTATTATTCAAGTTATTCTCAATTACGTTAATACCTACTGTCTCATGATCGGTTATTTTCAAATCAGTATCGACAACTGAACAAACAGAATCAAAATTAGAATAAACATGATCAATCAAAGTTCTACTGTGCCTGGAAATTCGCGTATATTCATCTACCGTTTGTCTTAAATTGAAAAAGTTAGCTAAATGCTTCAAATGATTCGAATTATTATTATCACGCCAATTTATATTGAAGTCACCAGCTATTATATTTAATTTACTCGAATCAAGAAATACCTCAAGCCAGTTCTCTAAAATTTCAATAAAACGCTGGTCACTAGAACTGGGAGAGTGATATAAAACACCATAGTTACCCATCATCATGCCACGTACAACTGTTATGCCCAAGAACCAGTTACCATCAACCATTTCGTTGTGGCGAAGATTGAATTGAACTGATTCTTTGACATAAATAGCAACACCGCCAGTATGTCTAGAATGTGATAAACAAGCAGCAACATTATATCCCGGAATGCAGTATTGATCAAAGGCTTCAATTTCAACAATGTGAGTTTCTGCTAACAAAACCAAAAGTGGACGTTTTTCTTCTACAATCTGACGTAATGCTACGTAGTTTGTTGACAACCCCGCAATATTGAAATACAAAAAATTAAATTGATTACCATTCTGCCTGGAACTCGGTTGCTATTTATTGAAACGCAAGCTGCTTTTCTTTTGTTCAAAAAGTCTCTTGTACACCAAACATTGAGAGCTAAATGCGGCATGGTTTACGTCCAAGTTAATTTTACGTTCTTTATTCATTTTCAAACAATTAACACATTTCAAAACAGTTGACGTACACTCCGATGTCTTGTGGTTTTGACTACACCGAGAGCATGTATCACAGTTTTTGCAATCAATGCTCTTATGTCCAAATTCTCCACATTTGAAGCATCTCAGAACATTAATGTCAGGATACACAAAGCACCGATCAAAATCTACATTTACTTCATTTGCTTTTAACATACAATTATATGTATCCAAATCGACTTCAATTACCGCACTAAACTTGTTGTAAATGAACCGTGGATTTTCGTAAATTCTAACTACTTTTACATCATTTATTGCGATGTTTTCATTTTGACTTTTCAAATAGTCTATGAAAACATCGGAGGATAATTGACGGCTCATGCCCACTACTTTCAATCTTGGCACCGACGTGCCAACAACCGACAACAGCACTATAATTTTCACCCAGATTGCTTTCAATACCATTTTTCACATTAGTTACATTTGCTCCGATGGCACATTCAACAATAATGGCACCATCTTTTCCATTCCTAAAATTACTAATTTTGTGTGTTTTAGGATCTAAATTAGTTTTCACAAAATTACGAGTATCATCGCAAGCTTGTTTGGACTCTTTTGGTTTGATCACAATGACCGGACGAGCCTTACGATTGCTTTTTTTACTACTATTACCTTTAATATTACTATTTTGTTTACTTTTATCATTCACATTTTCATTGCGCCTCTTTACGACATCCGCAAAAGTTGCGTTGCCTTGAAAAACATCATCAATTGCATCGTTATCGCTTGTTTGAATTTTACGCTTTTTGCCAATTTGCAACAGATCGGACTCGGAATGAATCGTCTCAGACCGCGCGCGGGCATCATTCATTGCAGCTAAACTTTTTCGCGCATTAATCTCCAACACTGAACTTGTCATAGCATCAAATTTCTCACAGATTAATTTATCAAAAGACTTATTTATACTTTGTCTCAAATGTTCCATCCCGTTTTTCAACGCGTCGTCTATTTGGGCAGAAATTTGATCTCGCATGCAAGTGATCGAGTCCGAAAGTTTTTTCATACCTTCCTCCATCCGCTTAGCATTCGAGATCGCATCTTCTTGCCCACCACAACACTGGTCTGATAGACAGTCTACACATTTAAAGCAAAGGTTTGCATTATCGGTCACAAGCTTTGCCGTTCCTTTCGTAAGTGGTGTACACTTGTAATGGAATACACGCGCACACTTACCCACACAAGTTAACGGCAGATCAGCCGCAACCATTCCCTCATTGCATGTATAACAACAGGCCATTGTCAAGCAGTAGGCTCAAAACACATTATACGTCGGCGCTACCGATAACCAACGACCTTACCAAAGAAAAAGACAAGGCAAAAAAATAGCACAAATGGTCTCCCGGGGCGCTGGTTGAACGACCAATAAAATTAAAATTTAATTAGAACAAGCTGCAATCGCAACTGTTCTTTAACTTAGCCTGATCACAAAAACACTCTGGATGCGCGTTAGAAAATTTCTTTTGCGTATCGCAACACTTTTCACACGTAAAATAATTAAAAATTATGAGCACAAAAAACACAACACTATTCCGTTCGTCATCACACTCACACCACCCAACACACAACATTCTTATCATCTAATATTTTTTTTAACAAATTGAAATTACAACAACCAAAACCAAATTTCTATTTTCATTTTCCAATTTTGTGAAAATAAGCTTAAAGAGAAAACCAAACCCAAGGGCCGGCTCTCGGGGGGGTGGGGGGGGGGGGTGTGGGTGTGGCAGCGCAGGGCCGGAGTTAAGCAATGGGTTGGTTTATTTCCTTTTCTTTTCCCCCCCCCAGTTTTTTTTTCACTTCTCCCCCCCCCCCCCCCCCCCTCACGACCCCCCCCCACTATAACACAGCCTCTCTCCTATACTATAAAATTCAAGTTCATACATGTTTAATTAAAACAAAAAACATAAAACAAACAAAAAGATACCTATCCCGACAACATTTCCCAAAACATTCCATTTTTAACTTTGAATAGTCGCGAGATGAGCCAACCAAGAGCTTCAAGTCTCTGAAATCAAGGCAATTCCATCCTTAAATGAGGAATTTATTTTTCTATGCTGGGCCAGATCGACCAACGTCTTCAGCAACTCTGATTGGTTAATCTCGATCGTAGATCGTCCTTTATCAGGCCGTAATTTGGAAAGCTTGGCCAAATGAGAGTTTGTTTCAAATTCTTTCTCAAGAATCTTCTTTCTGTTCAATCTGCTTGTCTTTTGGCGTTGCTGATCTGATTTTTTCTTCTCTAGGTCCTTATTCAGCGATTTCCTACGGTTGATCAGGTCAGACAGCGTTATTTTCTGTACAGCATAAAGCATGTCATTTTGCTCTCTAATCAGCAGGCTAGAAATCTCGGAATTAATAATTTTCAATTGCTTGGAAATCGCATGTTTGGGGCATGCAAAATTAGAGAAATACCCTTTTGTCCGAATCCGGAGGAGCTTGTGAAGAACTGGAAGGCTGCGATGCCGGAGTTCTCTCATCCGGTGGTACTTGTGGAACATTTGATACTCTCTCCATTCGCAGCATTCCCTTGTCTGCTGGACCCATTAGTGTACCTTTCAGTTTCGAAGCTTCCGTTTTCAAAGTGCTGATAGGGTACGGGACGGGTTTTAAGCAGTTTAGTCAGCCCTTGAGACATTTGATGAAGCTGTATGTAATCTATAGTTAGAACTGCCAATATTTAGACATTAATCCCTCTGCTTACGTCTGGTCTATCGGAACATACCTTCGGCAACGAGCATTAGGCTCAGAACATTTCATAGCCATAGAATAAAGTTCCCAATTGCAGGGACTTCTTAAAAGCATGCGGATTGCTTTCCGATTAAAATAATGTTTTCTTCAGCTCCTCAATCTGTACATAAACTAACAATATTGTATGAGTGCGATTCTGTGCATGTGTGCGAAGGCGAAATGAAATAGGCCAGTTGACGATTTGCTGCAAACGTCAATTTCCTCCACCCGCTCCTTCGTTTTACCCATCCGCTCTCAAAAACCATCAACCAAAACATGTGGATTGCTACGACCACATGCTCGTCTCCTAGCAGGTTATGAGACAGACGTACACGACCAAACTTTTAGTTTGTCATTGATCTTTAGATTGGCAATGTGTATTTCTTATTTCATTTACTCTCACGCAAATGTTAGCCAAAGCGACTGTGACGACCAATACCGGTGCGCTATTTCCATGGTTAACAAAGATGAGAGGAAACATGGGCTCTCTCAAAAGCAACAGTGATGCCATAGCTGCAGCTCAACAGCGAAGCATTATTTATCGTTGGGTACTATTGGACAGCTCCAAAACATATTTTTTATTGCAAATAATAGTGCCAGATTGTGGACAATATAATCATAAGCATATATCAACGTCCAATGACTGGAAGAAACATGAAATTAATAGCGATTTCAGATTCTCTAAATATGTAATAAATTTAACTCAATGTTCAACATCACTTTCTGGCAACAAGCCTAGTTGTGGGAGAGCTCCAACCCCAACCATTCCCAACCTTTCTTTTTCTTCAAACAAAAAATTCCCTCCCCCCCCAAAACTTCTACATCAAAAATAATTAAAATGTTACCTTTCCCCAAAAAATAGTGCCCCCTACTCCCCTATTCGATTTGAAAAATTATTCACAATTGGATTCGGTTTTTATATCTCGCCAGTATTTATGCGCCACCTCCTGGTTCGCTTGTCAACTGGGCAGCGGGTATGCCCGACAAAATGCATCGAACAGTGTTTGAACCTTTTGATTTCGGTCCATCTTTAAGTAAAGATATTAGAATATTATAAAGAGGCAAAAGATCACTTCTTCGTAAACCTACGTTAATCACCTACGTTTGTTTTCGTAGCAACGCTTGTAAAATTTGATTACCTAATGCAAAATTGTTGGATGTCATATTTTTATAAACCCCCCTCCCTCCCCTGTCACATATTGTCACAATTTTTAAACCCCCTTCGCCCTCCTAATGAGTAGACGTCGTTTTTGAATGTCCCCATAACGTGCCCACGGGATTGGAGTGGAGCAGCTACTGTCCTGACGATCTCTTAGCAACTCATGGGGAAAGCAAGTATTCTTAGTTCAATACTTACTTAAGAGAAGTGCAGAGAACTTCAAGACCTATCACAAGTGCTACCAGAAGATTGGAATGTGTTAGTAGGGAGGTGTGGGTGTTTTCTGGGATAAAACTCGCTGAGTAAACACTCGGTGCACTGAACCACCAAACTCGTCTATCGAGTTGAGGCATGCTTCAACCTGTACAAAAGTCGTATCCGCTCTTCTGTTTCTTGGTTGTCCTACAACCAATTTAAATAATAAAATTTTGGCGATATCATTGTCCCGACTATTAATTGCTTTGTACCAGTTGTGTGGACACAGTCCAATGAATTTCTTTCCCCGAAAATTATCGTACTCTTCTATAGCTCGAAATTCTTCACTATTTCATTAGTTTATTTGCTCGTATCATCTCCGTCTCAATTCATCTACAGCTGTTTGGAATTACAGGCAATTCAATAAATTTATAGCAACCATTTATGTAACATTATTTTTTGTCATGATTTAAATGCATAAAGCTCGGCCATTCACTTTGCCAGAACTCAAGTCGCTATGTACTTATGCTTAAACACTATTCACCTAAGCCTAGATCGAGATTGGAACATTTATATGTAGCTATGTATGTACAGGTACAGGCAGAACGAATAAATAAAACTAATCAACTTAAATAAAAAAAAAGGTCAGTTAAATACGATACGGTTTCACTAATAAATGTACAATAATTACGATTAGCTACACGATTAGTTTCTATTTAGTTGGTTGGATTCCAATTAATCTGTCTCCTCATTCTACTCGCATATAATACTGTTCGATAGAACACATGGTTCGGTTTTTTCATGTTTGTGCTAGTTTGAAATATTTTATTCAAACATTAATTAGTGTCACAGCAAATGCTTTCCAATCTACTGCGGTCCAGTTTGACTTGCGCCCCGCGTTCCAATGTACAATCACTTTTATCCTTCTTTGAACCGATCACTTTCAAATCCTCGATCTTCGACATTCGACGCACGCGGGTGCAATTAGAGTTTATTTTTTTCTCGCTTCATTCGATATCGGTTCATATCTATTCCTGCAATTATTTCGCAACTTGATAACTGAAGTTGTTTGTCGCATTCGCACGCACGAAATGCCGCAGTCCCATCGGGTCCGCCATCTCAGTTGCAAACACTAATCCATTCTTCGATTTCGCAATCGTCGCACTCAACGTAGCAGCACCAGTGGAATTTGCAGTTGCATCGGTCCACTCGCTTCTCTCGGATCAGATTGTAGCCTCGACCGCAGCACATCGATGCGCACCCATCGTTGCCGGAGCTGGTTCGATTGCACCGGCGACCCACGGTTCCTAGAAAGGGTGAGATTAAGTTGTGATTAGATTTGAGAGGTTAAATTGATCAACCGGTTTCGAGTTTACCCGGTATGTCGGACACTTGATCCCGTTCGCAAAAGTTGGGCGATCTTTGGTAGTAGAACAGGGCATTTTCCATTTTGCGGTTGGCGCGGTTAATAGGAAGCAACTGCCGTTGCTGTTGTCCCTGTTTGTCCTTGGTTCGTCGCGGTGGACGGACGTTTTTCACGTGTTTCCGCTTCTTTGGTTTGTGGTAGACGATCATCGGTGGGCCGTTGCCCAGGTTGGACTGATCGACGAGTACCGCCCGGCGATACTGCTGCTTGAGAACCTTGCCGACGACACGGAAGTCCGGGGCTGACTTCCAGCATGTTTTCAACTGGCAACTGCCGGACATGCCGTGGCACTTGCAGCGAACTTGCATGTTGTTCGATACGGCCTGGAACGGAGCAAAGGGAAATATCGGTTGAGAGATTGTGAGAATTTTGGTTTTTTACTGCTGCTACACAGGAATTCTACAGAATATACTGTATACAGAACGGGAATGTTATGCATCCAAATAGATCGTTTGAACAAAATCCATCGACATTATAAACTTTATAAGTTTTTACTGAATTAAATTACATAATTAGTACTTCTGTTTGGGATGATAAATGTCCTCTTTAATTGATTTAAGATTGAGTCGTTATATTTCTCAATTTTGTCGAGCATGGAGTCGCTCAAACACGATCCCAAACAATAGGTCATATGAATATAGTGAGTAAAAGCTTTTTCTTTGCTCAAATGCGTACGTCAAACCATTTACTTGAGCATTTACTCACGTCGATATGACATAAGCAAGAGTTTGAGTATTTACTTTTCGAACATCCAAATTCATAAGAATAGAAAGAATAATCTTAGTAAATGCTCACACAATTTTGAGCCACCTGTACAGCATACTCATTTGAAATTGAACTAACAGAATCGTGTGTTGCGTGGAAGAAACAACATAAAATGTATGTGGGAGATTTTGTAAATTTATCATCGAGAATGGAGTCACTCAAACATGATCTGAAACAATATCTTGCTGAAGTTGACAAGTCGATCAGCATAATCAACTTGAATCGTTTGGATGTTTGATGAAGTTTGTCAGAAGCAGATAATTTCTCATCTCCATGCGAAGCGCTAGGAGTGGACGGTAATTTATTGCTAGAACGAATAGACATGAAGAGAAAGTGTATTGATAGTTCCGTATAGGGCAACGGCAGGCTTTGAAAATTGAAAGACAAGATTTTGTGAAAACAACGAGAGGGCAATATTATGGAATAGTACCGTCCGACACACAACACCCTACCCTACCACCCAAACCAGGTAGGATAGGGGAAGGAAAGCCCTTCGCTTGACAAAAGATGAGGAAACCGATCGGGCTCTTATACTACCTATTGCTTTTTTCTAGTTCTAGCGATTTGTCCCTCTCCCAATACTGCCTAACACGGGTAAGAAATCTTTATTTTGGGTTTAATAAGTGCAATCATATAATGCTGGTGGTTACGTGGGTGGCCAAGCTGGTGCGGGTGATGCTGGCGCCGGACAGAAAGTTTTGGTGCTCGCCTCGGATGCTGATAATTAACTTCTAAAAACCGACCGCTTAAAAAAATATTTTCTGAATTGCTATGAACTTAGGAATATCTATGAAGATTGGGTGGATGTATAATGAAAAGGACAGAAGTTAATTGCGCCTCTTTGAAGTTTAATAAACTTTTTGGAAGTTTCAAGATAATCATGAAATAAGCTCACTTTCTTTTGAGAAGAGAAGTGGTGGAACTTCAGAGAAGTTCATTGAATTGCCGAAAAATTCTCAACGTTTCTGGAAACTTGGATGAACTTCCAAAATGTTTACTGATCATTCCTGGGATAGAAACAACATTTTGAGAACCCAAGTAACACCAGAAACATCTTCTTTGACAAGAATATAAGAAGTTTGTTGTAAAAAAGTCGTGAGGATGAAATACCAAACATGTCTGGTCTTGAAAAAGTTTTCAGGATGTTTGTCATCTTACCACTACGAACTATTTTTACTCACTTTTGAGTATCCATACTTTTGACTGATTTGAGTTAAACGTACTTCATTTTGGATTGTTTGGAAATAGCGTGTATGCTAGATGTTTGTAAATATGTTGATAGGTTGCATTCAAGATGAATTTTAAACATGTTTTTAACATCCTCATGCAATAGTGAAATCATTCCGAATAGATTGTGAATCCAATACAGTGACGGCTGAAAATATGTTTATTTGAAATACTGGAATAAAATAAAACACTACCTAAATGTAAGATTGTGATGCCACTCACTGATTCAAATAGAAGCCAAATTGGGCATAGGGGTTTATTCAAATGTAGCATAAAGCAACAGTTTGGGAGAATGTTTAGTATTTTTTATAAATTGTTACGTTTAATTTGTGGGGGAGTCTTTTGAGATGTAGCTACGCACAACATAATAGAAAAATTGTATTTGTATTTTCATTCATACTGACATTTCTCGGTTCAATTTTACAACAAAAAACGCAGAAAATAAAAAACGAAGATTTGAAAATCAAATGTGTTACTAATGTTTTTACCCGTACTGTAGACTTGTACTGTAGGACTGTAGACTTGGTAAATCGCCATGTTGGTTTTTGTGAATTCCATAAAGAAATCTCACTAAAATTCAATAATTTATTCGGGGTACCTTCTACGTGTTTTAATCCAATCGATGGCGCATGAAATTCGGGAAGGTAAAACGGAAAGTTGCACTGCTAACCTTGAGCCGCATATACAATTTTGATACAACTTCCATGCGCAAAGCAGTTTTTATTTCTCATTTGAAAAAGTAATAAACAATCATCTTTAACGCGTAAAATACCATTAGCTACGATATCGTTTCGCCATTAAAAAATCTTGTTTATATTTTTTTTACTTTGTTCATACCGTGCTTGCTTCGACAAAACATATCATTATGTTATAAGCATGCTGTTGGAAGCATCCACAGAACATAATATTTGTCTTATGGATGTCCTACAAAACATCTGGTATGACCTAAAAGATGTTAAAAAATGCCACATTTATTGCGCTTTTTCGGTTATATGCGTGTATGAAATTAAGTTATTGACGTTAGAAAAAAAACATAAGCTTGGTCTAAAACGTGTATTATTAACATGAATATGACAAGTGGTGTTACTTGGGATCACCGACGCGGCACTTTGGAACCGAGGGATGTTTATATTGGATTCAGGAATGCTGTCCCTCGATGGCGCCCACACCCGGTCATTTTGCACATTGTGCGGCTGCTGCAACACGAACAGTTTCTCGTCCGAAAAAACGAACTCCTGACCAGCGTGCCGAGAGAGGATCCTCTTAGCTCGGTCCAGCCGCTTTTTGCTGGTAGCCTCCGAAACGCCATGGACCTTGCGTTTTTTGTAAGGCCTGAAACCCAGGTCCTTGGTGAGTATGGTGTGAGCGGTTCCAATGGAAACGTTGAGATCTGCAGCCGTTTTCGGATTGAGCGGTTCTTTTTGCGCCGAATTCGCTCCCTCACGATCTTGATGACCCGTGGCGTCCTCGCTGAACGCGGCCGACCGGATCTCGCACGGTCATTGGTCGAGGACGTCTCCCGGTATCGCCTGATGGTCGTGTAGACAAAGTTCCGCTTGACCCCATGCGATTTCAGCAGCCGGAATATATCGCCGGGTCGCTCACCGTTCGAAAAACGCTTAATTACGAAGTCCCGATACTCTTTCATCGCGCGTAACAAACAAACAACAACTAACAGAATGTCAACACCGCGCACATTCGGTAGCGTATGAATGAAGCTAAAGCTGACACCAATACCAATGCAGAATATGTACATGGCGCATACCTACACAATGATGAAAACTTGTATTCGAACTTATTGAACACCGTGTACAACCAGACTCAGCCAGCTGCATAACTGCCGTAAAAAAAAGGTGAATTCATACACCCTTTCCTACAGAAATTTGAAAATATAGCTTCCCAAAAGGATATTGTAGCCTGCTGGGACCGAGCCACTCTGAAATTACTCTGGTCGAGCAGCTTATAGAGGTCCAACCGCTAGACAATTATACCGCACTGTTCCTTCATCTGCTGTGATTCTACGGTCCGAAACACTAATAAGTGAAAAATTTCAAGAAATATGGGATGCCCATCACACTAATTTATTTCAAAATAAAGTTGCTTGATATCGAGTTATGCACACAATGTCGGAAGTAGCGCGCTGTATAGCGCATCGGATGCGCCATACAGCGCACTACTTCTGACATTAGGTATAACCTACAGAATGAGAGTAAAATCGATTGTCGCTAGTCGATAAATTCGGTTTTCAAGTGAAATCATAATAACGTAATCGGAGAGGGAAGAAATGTTAGTGTGACTTCCGTTGCTACTACATCCAAAAGTTGAAATGGTGGCAAAAAAGGCGCCACAAAAAAATTGCAATGCATATTTTTGTACTCATATCTTGAGAAATTGCCCATGTTGAGACCAGAGTTGAAAAAACTCAAATTCACTTTAATGACGCAACACGAACTGAATCAATAATAAATTCATTGTCCATCTTTCCACAACTTCAACCTACTGAACAACTATTTCGGTAATGATTTTTGCTTTATCATCTTCTGCACTTGCCATTTCACGCAATAGTTCCACACTCATTCGTTATGCGATTCAATGACAATGAACAAGAACAAAATTCAAATTCATCTTGCCATATCACAGGGAATGAAAAGTTCATTCATTTTACTGAATATTTAGGCAATGAATTTTGAAAACGTATCCAAAGCCTCTCTCTAATGGTTCTTGGCTTCTTTGCCGTTGGATCGTTGGATTCAACAGGCCATTTGCGTTTGCCAGCTCGTCGTGTCGAAGTCAGAAATGACGGGTGAGATTCCCTACGTCGAACCTGACTTAAACATTTGCACATAGCGTTAGGGGAGTCACCGAGATAAGCCTATCCACTTCCCCTTTACATTTCGCCAAAAATGTTGAGTGACGTAGATCCGCTTTTCTCTGCGCACACGGCCACGCTGAAACTGGTGAAAAAATCAGTGTGCCTAAATGACCGTGAGTTTTTTAAAATTCGTATTCACTGATTGCAAAATGAACTGATTATTCTGTTTAGGTGGGATTTTAAAATCGTTACGTAACAAAATAACCAATTTGATAAAAAAAAATCAAAAGTGAATAACCAATTTGCACCAATAAAATTTCCTGTGTGCCAGTTAAAGTACTAGTTAAGAACTATGTTTAAAAATTCTGGGAAAAACCCACTTTCAGTACGTCAAATGAAAGCTTTCAATCCATATTTTGAAGGAAAAATATCGAAACTGAGCCAAAAACTTTGTTTTTGTATTATTAATCACGTTTGCCATAACTGGAACTGGAACTTTAAATTTTGGTTCCTTTGATGGTCAATCGCATGTGTTTCTTATGGGAGTGGCGATAATAGAAACACTTTTAAGGCCAAGTGGTGCAAAAAATCTGAAATTTTAAAGAAAATGGATAATGTCTATCTCTTGATTTCAGACCAAATGCAAAATCTTCGATAAATGGAGACATACTATTTAAATATGATCTACTAAACGAAATGTATCTTTTGACGATTTGCATCACCAATTGGCGCAATTTTCCATAAATGGTACATCTACAAGCTGAGAAATATATTGTTTTGTATAGCTTCAACAAATTTTATTGTTGACTCACGGCTTACCCAAAATTTAAATTTATTCAAACAATACCGACTTTATTTTTAAACCAACAAAATATTTTGTTGTTTCTAAAAGCGCGGAAAAAGAGGCTTCTATTGAAAACAAAAAGCACTTATTGTTGATTAAAAAAATAAGATTTTAAGAAGCAATGCACCTTTGCTTTGATTCGACCAAAGCGGTTGAATTGTAACAAAAAAATATATAAATATATTGTTCTTGATTGAAATAATTAGAAATTTTATTTACCTATGAAAAGATTACGTTAAATAAAATAAAAATTTTTATACTCAGCAGCAAATAAGCGGAGCAAAATTTTGCTTCCATAAAACGTCATGTTCAAACTCCTGTAACTTTGTCAATTATCAACATTTTTGACTGAATTTTTGACAGCGTATAAACCTCATGTTCCCAAAATTTCATGTTCGAATAATTTATAGATTTGAAGTTTTGATAAAATATGTCAAAAAAGTCGTTTTTTCTGTGAAAAATTTAAGTAGCATAATAACAATTTCACTACAGCCTAAAAAATTATAGCATATAATGTGTACAAAATTTGAACTGTTTCCATCAAGTGGTTTGGACCACAGTTGGCGTTAAAGTTGATGCACCAACATGAGTATTTCCATTTCACGAGGTATTGGCCATGATGAAATATCGGTGCAAAAAAAGCCGAGGCTTCAAACTTTGTCCACATTTTTTCCTATATTTTTTAGGCTGTGGTGAAATTTTTATTATGCCACCTAGATTTTGCACAGAAGTACGTATTTTTTAAATTGGTATGTCCAAAACATTTGTTTTCAAAACTTCAAATTTATGAACCATACCAACATGAAATTTTCATCACATAAGGTCTATACATTAGTTATAATGCTGTCGAAAATTCAGTCAAATATATTGATATTTGAAAAAGTTAACCTTCTGAATGGAAGCAAAATCTTGCTCGGCTTTTTTTTGTACTGTGTATTTTTTAAATTTATTATTTCATCATGTTTATACAATCTTACGCTATGTTACTCAAATGAAATAAGTGGACTGATTTTTGCAATCTTTGTTAATTTTATTATACACAAAAATTGATTGAACTGTTGTCTGGATACTACAATTTTGAAACAAATGGAAATTAAACATTAAAACAACAACAATAACAGTTTTTGTGATGTTTTTATGACAATTGAGAAGGGGGGAGGGTCCGTGATCGTTACATAATTAAAGGAGGGGGGTCTGGTCACGTGTTACTTATTGTTACATAGGGGAGGGCGGGGGTCCAAAATTCCGTTTTTTTTGCGTTACGTAATTTGTGCACAAAGCCTTTTTGCACTGAGATGTATTTTGAAGTGATATTCAAAATATAAAGTCAGCAATTTTCAACTCTGGTTGATACACATATGAATGAAATAAATTTTGAAGCTACGTAAGTGTAAGCGAGCAACGAATTGCACTCAAATTGGTTAAAAAGATATTCAAGACAATACACTGCACCACCTAACGCACACACTGAATTTGTCGTAGCATATTGATGTGTTGCATTTTTCCCACATCCAATGTTGCATTTTGTCTTCAAGTGAAGATTCATTGCGAAAAATGAAGCAAAATCATGCAAACTGCTGCTATTTTATTTTGGGTGTAGAGACTCAGGACATTTTCTTAACGGGAAGGGTTAGTGAGACCTGGACTTACTTTTGGAAAGTGATGAGATGTTTCAAAGCATGGTAATCGAAGAATCAAGTAAAGCGAGTAAAATCTTTAATCTGGTAATCGGTTAATTGTCTTTTCAGCTAGCTATTAAGATGCATACAATAAATTATTTAAATTTGAGTACCGGTTTAAACCAATGACAAGGATGCTATTGGGACCACTTTTGAAATGTGATGGTGGTTTGAATTATAAGATCAAAGAAAATCAAAAGCAATCAGCTAAACTCCCCGATGCATAGAGGGTATTTTGGTTAGCGATACACAGAACTCACGCGACGTCTAGGAAAAAAATCATATATGAATACCGATTTCCGATTTGAATCGATTTATACCAACAGTATGAACGCTGCAGGGGCCACTCACAAGGAGTGATACCGGTTTGCAAGATCCTAGATATGCTGTACCAATAGTAAGGATCATAATTAATTACCTATCTCACCGAGTAGGTCAAATTCCAGATTTTCAGTATACAATCATTAGCACATATCTGGATTTAAAACGCCAAAATCTACCAAACCCACCAAATTCAGGGACGATGGGTGCAAAACAGTTTCTATTTTGTCGACTACGGATATTTATGCATGAGGAATCTACTTTGCTTAAAGTAGGGCTAACTTTTTCCAGGATTTAGAATTTAAGGTTTTCGACAACTTTGTTCAGGTCCATTTAAAATGATCTCAGGTCACTTCAAATTTGTTCTAAAGACCCGCTGCATATTCGGACATTTTGTCAATTAAAAATACTCACTACATTACTTTCAAACTCACCCTTCGTCCTGCGTGGTTGTTGTGTAAGTTGATCTGCGACTGGATGTCACCGCCCTTCTCTCGCGTGTCCAGAAACAGTTCGGAAAATTCCACCCCAAAGGCCATATTGTGCGAGCAGCCACCCCATTTCCAGCGGCTTGCCTGTTTGGTTTTCAGCTTCTTCAAACTATCGTCCACTAGGATGCTGTTCTCGTTGATGGCATCCAAAAATCGTAACTTTTCCTTCTCCAAGCTTTCCCGCAACGATTTGGTCATTCCCTTCCGATTGACCGAGGGATCACAGCCGCACGAGATCAGCCTTCCCTGGGCACAGGCACGCGCCACACTGTGCGTGACTCCGGCGGAAGCAACTGCGTACGCGAATGCACTCTCTCGGTATCCTGAAAGTCAAAATAAATAAATATTACAAAATCATTAATAGAAAACAGAATTCCCATCCGCCATGAAATCAACGTTCCCTTTCCATATGAGAGTAAATCAAACAAACACACATCAATCGTAACGGTTAACCAACCGAACGTGTCTTCCAATTATTTACTACTCACGGGGGTTCGATCCTGTCTAGTTTTGAGCCGCCCAAGTGATAGTTAATTAAATAATTTATTTACAGCATTATTTATTGGAAGTTGGTTTGTGGTCACGATCCACCTCCGGAGATCGGCAAGACAATGATCACTGCGCAGATCTCTCCGGTGGAAGATGATGATGGCAAAGGAAAATCGATGAATATTATTTGCTTTTCCACAACTCTGTGTGTCGTTGATCGTTGCTGTCGTTGTTGTCGTTGTCGGTATATTGGGGGAGGGTGATCTACGACCGATCAGCTCCCACAACTTTCGTCCCTCTTCCCGTGTTGCCAAGTGTGTCGTCAAACGGGCTGTCAGGCGCAGCCAGGAATCGTTTGTGTGCGATTTTGAAAGGAAGCCTCTCTGTCTCTCGTTCTTGCTGAGTTGTTTGTGTGCATTTCGCTACAACCCGGGAAGAATCTCGATCTCGACGTCGTCGATCGTTGGGCTGCGACGAGACACGACATCACATATCGCGGTCTGATCCATCCGGTACGCTCAGCAGAAGAAATGCATCTCGAACCGAAAACAATCAACCAATAAATTTTGCTGCATTTGTATGGAAATTAAATTGAAAACTGCTTCGGTTGGTGGTTGCCTGGCCGTTTGCGGTTGGTTGGATGGTGGCCGGTGATTTTTGAATTATTTATTACATTCAGCAGCAGTTTGTGAGCCGTGCTTGATAAGATTGTTGCTGCTGAGCGGGTATTGACTGTCACAGGATCAGCCACTTTGTTCGTTGAAATGTAGACTGTCGTTCAGTGGCCCAACGGAGATTATGCTCGGAGTGCTTTGCATTATTTTAAGAAAACTGAACAATAAGATTTTTATCATGTTACGAGAAATGTAACATATTCATAGGCATTTCCAGGGTGCCATAATGTGAGAATAAGCTGACGTTTGGCATCATATTTTTGGAGCGTGACATGTTTGGTGTTTCGTTTATGGGTTAGTCCATTTTCTTTAATTCAATTGATATGTATCAAATATTTTCCGGGGGAAATTATTCTAGTACTGATTACATTTCACGAGAGAAAATTTTAAGAAACACTTTTGTTACATCATTTTAGGTGCAGGTATCTAGGCAAAAGGTGCTGGATTTCCGTTAGAAGAAGAAATGTTTGAGAACTACTTTTTTACAAGATATTAAGAGGTTAGTTCTCAAATAAACAAAAATCAACATTTGTTAGTTTACTTTTGATAAGACTGTACTAAAAATTCATTGATTCTTATTTTAAAAAGTCTATAGAACTTCTGAATATCTGATATGTATTTATTTATTTGACAACATGTTCGACAGAAAGTCGCTCAGACTGGTTAAGCAACACTCTTAATCCTAAATTTAAAAACTGCTTTGCTAACATTGAAATCGAAACAGTCACACACTTCATTGAAACGCCTACAACATAAATCCAGTGGGTTGTTCAGGCCGTAATTTGTTCGATGGCTTGGAATCTACAGCAGTTGCCGATTTCGGAGCTGACGAGTAGGTACATATAACCTCACATTTTCGAGAAGGCTGCTGCAGTTGATGTTGCACTTAAACACGTCAAAAATGAACAACCTTTGCACGGCAGTTTCACTGGGTCGTTCCATGGCAGGCCGTGTAGAGCATACCTAATGAAGCGCTTCTGGACTCTCTCAATACGAGCAATATGGACGGCATGATACGGAGCCCAAACCTGCACTCCATATTCAAGTGCACTGCTAAAAGCGCAGCACAGGATCTTCAGTGCATTTACCTCATTAATATGGGCTGTGTTCCGCGTAGGAAACTTATCATTGTATTGGCTTTCGCAGTTGTCACTGAGATGTGTTCGTTAAAGCGTAGTTTACTATCAAGGATGACGCCAAGGTCCTTAATCGATGTGACTCTTTCTAATGGCAAATTGTTCAGCTCGTAGTCAAAAGATACAGTAGTCTGACATCGAGTGAACGTCATAACTTTACATTTTGCCGCATTCATCTGCATTCCGTTCATTTCACACCAAGTTGAAACATGTTCAATATCAGCTAGTAGTGCACCGCAATCCACCAGCAACTTAATCACGCGAAACAGCTTTAAGTCATCTGCATGGAGCAGTTGCCCAGACTTGAGGCTATCGCACATATCATTGAGAACGAGGACGAATATCAGGGGACAAATATGACTGCCCTGCGGGACGCCGACAGGAATATCAAATACGTTCGACCTATCTTGCATCGTGCACTTTGACAAAAGCTTTGCGCGCAGACAGATACGATTTCAACCACTGAATGATCCAAGAAGGTAGTCCCAGGCGGTTCATTTTTTCAATGGCCAATTCGTGACGCATCTTGTCAAACGCTTTTGAGAAGTCACCGTAGATTGCGTCAACCTGACACCGCTTCTCCAGCACATTGAGCACAGTGTGGGTGTAAGTCATGAGGTTCGACGTGGTTGACCGCTTTTTTTCACGAAACCATGTTGATGTTCAGATATCACAGGCTGCAAGGCAGGATACAATACATACTCAGCAGCAAGTCAAAAGTTCATCATCAGTAGTTTTCCCTTTGAGACAAGTCATTTCAAAACAATCCAAAAGTTTATTTTTTCTCATGGGAAATATATATAAAGACTAGATCAAATATTTCAACAGTATCGTTTATTTATCGAATTTCAATTCGAGAAAATAATAAATAAGTAATGTGTAGCATTTCCCTTTTTAGAAATAACCTCTTGCAGACGTCTTGGCATAGAAGTTATGAACGAATTCAATTCATTCGGATCAAATTTAGACCATTCATCCTGAATCGCTAACTTAAATTTTTTCACCGTGTCTTACTTTCTTCCTTGACCATAAACATTGCTAGAAAGCAAGCTCCAAATATTCTCGATTGGATTTAAACCGGGCTGCATGCCAGCCATTCCAGCACAGGGATGTTATGGAAGTCCAAGAAGTTTTTGTTGCTGCCGATGCATGACAAGAAGCGTTATCCTGTTGACGTCCATGTTCTCATCCATTTCCTTGTCAGCTAATGGAATAGGAACTTCCTCCAGAAGTTGGCAATACATTTCCGAGTTCATCCGTGTTGAAATAAAACAAACGGGTGTCTTTGCAGATACGCTAAATCCTGCCCAAATCATAACGGTACCTCCACCAAAATTCCTTTTATCTTTAGTTGGCCTGTTTTGCCTTTCATCACACCAGCGACTGCTGAAACCATCCCATCTAGTATGAACTTCTTTTCATCACTGAACACCACATTAGACCACTCATCCTCCCAGAACTGGTATTTTTCAGCAAAGGCAAAACGGGCCTTCTTATGACGATCAAGAAGTTTTGGTGCAGGAGCCGTTTACCTAAAGGAAATATTGGGTTCTTCACTCAAAATCTGACAAATCTGACGTTTGGACACAGGAAGACTCATTTCGGCTTTAATGGCACTGGGACACAGCATTCAATGGACTGCAAGTCGTTTGATTTCCCTCTTCATCCTCGGTGTCAGAATAGACGGTCGTCCGGGTCGCTTCTTAATGGCATATTTCTTACCCAACTGTAGGTAATTCAGGTCTGTATCCGCAATAATCCGGACACCTAAAAACATGAATAAAACACATGGGATGTGTTTTAACAATTCGTGACGACAAAACATAGTTATTCGGTATTTGCGTAAAATTTTCGAACTTTGCGCTTAACTCCGTCCATTAGGGTTTGTACAGACTCTTCAGAAATCGTAGAAGCCGTCTTTGTCCAAATTTGCTGGAAGTGTTTGATGTCTTTGATTCCTTGCTTCTTTCCAGAAAGCTTCCGCTTCATCAGAGCCCAATATCTCTCGATTGGTAGTAGCTCTGGGCAATTTGGTGGGTTTGAGGTTTTTGGTACAATGTTCACTTGATTTGCTTGGTACCACTCCAACACAGTTTTAGCATAGTGGCATGATGCCAAATCGGGCCAGAACAAAGGTTTTTCTTTGTGACTTTTGATGAAGGGTAGCAATCGCTTCTGCAGACACTCTTTCTGATGGATCTCCTTCTTGATTGTGCCGGTAGGGATGAAAGATTTACTCTTTTTGCCACACGTGCAAATTGCTTGCCACACAAGGTATTTTTTGGGAAACTTCGATGCCTTCTTGGTTCTGAAATGCTCAGCTGTAGCATTTCTGGCCATAGCAGAATAAAAAGCCAGCCCTGGAAGCTGCTTGAAATCCTCCAGGACATAAGTTTCATCGTCCATAACAACGCATGAAAACTTCGTCAAATATTAGCAGTACAAACGTCGAGCCCGTGATTTTGCTGCCAAGTTCTGTTTGTCGTTGCGATTTGGAACTGTTTCTACTTTATACGACTTAAGTGCCAAACGTTGTTTTGATTTTTGGATAAAACCAGGCGACATCCATATTTTACGAGCCACCGTTCGAATGGAGCGATTTGGGTTTTTCGTTAATATCCTTTTCACCCTTCGGTCCATGACAGGTTTAGCGCGTCCAATGTTTTTGTCACTTCTCGGTTTCCTCTCCACCGTCAAACGTTCCGAAAATGATTTGAGTACATCGTGAACAGTGGATTTTGGCAAATCTAATGTTTTTGCAAGGTCCCGTATTGACAAGTCAGGATTTGCCGTACAAAATTCGCTCGCGCAATTGTTTTTCTTTCGTCGCCATCTTGAATACTAAACATGAAATGTAAACATCAATCATAATCTTTTTCATCATAGACTCCCAGCTATACCACAGTGAAATTTTTCATTCCTACGTGCAATATTTCCAAAAATACAATGATTTGAAGGTGTCCGGATTAATGTGGATACAGACCTTATGCACGACATCTTTACTCCTTCCTATTCTTCTGCCAATTTCCCGAAGAGTCATACCTTGTTAATGAAGGATAGTTACTTGTCCTCGCTCAAATTCAGTCAATCGCTTGTTTTTCGGCATTTTTCCTGCAAATCCAACAACAAAATACATAATGAACAATATTTATCTGATATAAATAGCCCATGTATTCCTAACAGTACCAATTTCGACGAAAGCAAACAAAAATTTGAAGTCTTACGCAACAACAACACGACTACGGGGCAAGACAGTCTGGCGGTGAATTACGTCTTTATATTTATTTCCTTTGAAGACGAGATCAACAATTGAATCTTGTCACACACACACACACACATGCTGTAAGCGAATGAACCGGTCATGAACATTTGTGCTTTCAATATATATTCATTGATATGCGTGTTGCTCAAGTTACTCTCACTGAGAGAATGAAACCATGGAAATCATTTTGTCGTTATATTTATTTCCCGCACTGTATTACTTGCTGCACGGCAGGATACAACACGTCGTGCAAAAGACTCTCAAAAACTTTCGCTAGTCAGCTCAAAATAGATATCGGTCGATAGTTATCCACGTAATGTGTGCTTCCAGCCTTGTGGATTGGAATAATTGATCCCAGCTTCCAAGCATCCAGAAATACACCTTCGATCAAGGATCGGTTGAAAATCGCTGTGACGGGAAATGACAGCGACTGGGCGGCGCATTGTTTGACAAAGAAGGTTAAACGATGGAAGACTTTCCAAGTATTGTTGTGGCATCGGAGGTGGGTTGTCGTCGTGTACGGAACGGACAAATAGATTCGCAGCTGTGACCGACGAGCAAGAGCTATGAGACTTGTAAGAAACATCAACGGGAACTCCAGCAGAACTCTTTCGATTGTTGAACAGTTACCTGATCTTACGTAAGTGGTTACGACAATTGCGGATTTGTGGCGTCCACCAAAGTTGGCTAAACTGTTTAAACGGCCTACGAGGTTTTTCAGGAACAGTATCCCGGATGATTGTCTCGGCTTTTTTTTGCACCGATATTTCAGCAAGGTCAATACCGTGTGAAAAAGAGTTATCAAAACTTCAAATTTATAAATTTTATCAACATGAAATTTTGGTCACATAAAGTCAATACATTAATTATAGTTCTGTCAAAAATTCAGCCAAAAATATTGATAATTGACAAAGTTACAGAAGGTTGAATATGACGGTTTATGGAAGCAACATTTTGCTTGGCTTTTTTTTTGCTACTGAGTGTATGTTGGCTGTTGACGGACCGGCTCCTCGGAGAATTTTGGCCGGTTGATCGGATGCTGTGGCCTCATCATCACGGGTTCTCTTGGGAGTGTTGGAACGACCAAAAACGAAACGAGGAAAAGGACTTAGTACAGGGTGTCTGCAAATTATCCGTACAGACTTTGTCGGCATGCCTCAAAACAACCGACTACTGTTAGACTAAGCATACCTACATGGTTAAACATCTTTACCCATTGTCTTTATACGTAGTAAGTTTGATACAGTTGTGATTTCTAATTCATTCAAAATGAAGCCAAATGAGTTGCGCGCAGGTGTAATTGAACTTTTTCGAAAAGGAAAAACTGTTGCAGTTATAGTTGAACATGGCAAAATCTACAGTGAGTGACGCAATAAAACGATATCAACGGCTTGAAACGCTAGATGACCGCGTCGGGAGAAAAAAAAGCGCATCGTTCGGACTCCACAAATGCGCGAGATTATCCGGCGTCAAATCAAGCGAATTCTTCGATTTCCATCCGAAAGTTGGCGAAATCACTGAAAATTTCAAATTTTTCGTTGGAGCTATAGTTCACGACGATTTGAAGCTTTAGTCATATAAACTGTGCAAGACTCACTACTTGAATGACACCATGAAAGCAAACTGGTTGAGAAAAGCTAAGGTTTTCCTGAACCGCTTATCCGAGGGCCGCTATCGGTCAGTGCTGTTCACCGATGAAAAAGTTTTCACAATCGAGCAGCATCACAACCACCAAAATGATAACCAGTTGCTTCCTGCTGCTTCCAAAAATCGTGGAAGTATTTCAAGGAGTCATCATACCGCTTCTGTCATGGTTTGGGCTGGAATAACTCATTCCGGCAAACCCCTTTGATCTTCATCGACAAGGGGGTGAAAGTGAATCAAGCGGTATATTAGAAGGTACTTACTGACACAGTAGCTTCTTGGGCATCGCAGCATTTCGGCAAAAATGAAAGGATTTTTCAACAAGACTGGGCGCCGGCTCATGGAGCAAAAAAGATTATTAGTCTTTGCTAACGCATTTTCCCAAGCTTTTTATCGAAACACGAATGGCCTTCTAACTCAACGGATTTGAATCCGATGGACAATTAGGTATGGTCCATCTTGGAGTCAAGAGCCTGCAGTATGCCACATAAATCACTAGCACATCTAAAATCGTCTCTTTTAAAGGTTTGGGAACAAATATCTGTCGAAGAACTCGCGGCCATCGTGGGTAACTTCCCGAAACGTTTGAAGGCGGCATCCCAGCACGAAGCGGCCATTTTGAAATAAACAAATAAAACTTGTAATTTGGAAACATATTGCTTTAATAAACAATACATATTGATTTTTTAATCCAACAATAGAAGATAGTTTTAATACCATATTATTGTACGGATAATATTCAGACACCCTGTACTGCAGAAGACAGCTTGCTGAACCCTCCTTTAATCCCCTGTCTGATTTTGGTAATCAGGCTGTCTTTTATCTCGCTCTTTATCTCTTCGATGACTTTTTGAATATCTCTAAAAATAAATTAACTTGTTGTGAATCCTTGCGAGCGAGTGATTTTTGAAACATCGTTGAGTCATATATGTAAAAATCGTAGAATCAAACAGTCATAACTCGATCCAGTTTCACCTTAAGTGATCAACATGGAAATGTATTCGACTTGATGAATTTTTAATTAAATATCATCAAAATTATGAAACTAACCCAAGCAGCACACCGCAGTCAAATATGGTAGCAGCAACTAGCTTGAGGCTTAAATGAGTTACAAAGCAGTCACCTAAACATTTGTAACAAATGTGCTACTAGGGAACTGAAGATAAAGAAACTGAACCAGGGAATTGAAGATCCCAATTCAATTCTCATCGCTCTCATCGGGACATCGGAAAACATCTCGGAAACTTGCAGTAAACGGCAAATCATGTGATTAAACGTCACTACGAAACTCTGAGGATCAAACGGAAGGAGAAATGCGGTCAGAATGGATGTTCTAATCGTGATCAGGATCACAAGCGTGTCGTGAAAGCGTTTAAGCGGAATCCCAATGCTTCGGTTAGGGATGTGGCCAAAAAGTTGAATCTCTCCAAGTCTTTCGTTCAGAGAGCCAAGGACCGGGAGGGACTGCATTCGTATAAAATGCAGAAGGCTCCAAATCGTGACGAACGGCAAAATACGGTGGGAAAGTCACGAGCCCAGATGCTGTACAGTACTGTACAAAACTTTCAAAGCTTGCCAAGAAATGCATGATTTGGCAAGCGATCTGCTCATGTGGCAAACGGAGTGCGCCGTTTGTAACTACCGGGACTGTAAACGGGGAGATCTACCTCAAGGAGTGCCTATTGAAGCCTCTGCTTCCTCTGTTGAGGCAACACGAGGGCCCTACGATCTCATGGCCGGATGTAGCTTCGTGCTACTATTCAAATGTTGTCCTGGTGTGGTACGAAGCCAACGGGGTCACTTTTGTACCCAAGGATATGACCCCCCCCCTTCCAATGCACCGGAACTAATGCCTATCGAAAAATCCTTGGCTATTATGAAGCAGGCACATAACCAATATGTGTGTTCTTGTATGTCTAGTACGGATTGGCAGAAGTGTCTCACCACAATCGATACATCATGTTGTAAGTGGTCTTACAAATATCCTGTCCTACTTTATGTTTTGTCACATTTCATATGCCTATTTGAAGCGCTACTTTTATCAATCCCACTGAATAACTTGATAAAACTACTAGAAATTCTGCAACCATTCTACAATCAATGTACAGATTGATACTATTCACCGAAGGTGACTTAATCGATGCTCATGAAGTTCTTACACAGAATTGAAACAGATGTTGTCCGCCGAGGTTAACTTGATTGCTGTCTTCGAAGCGGCCATCTTTTCGATATGTCGATGTATATCTGACAAACTCTGCAGGCGGCTCAATGAGATTTCCCAATATGGTAATTTAAACACGATAAAAAAATGTAACAAAAAAGAAGATTTTTCATAAATTTGTAAAACTAGTTCGTTTTTTTTTTTTCTAAAAATCTGTAATCTGTATAAAAAGAATTCTGTATGCTAAAACTGCAGAAAATCTTCTTTTTTTTTTGTTCCTTGATTATCGAGATTTTCAGCCTCGGGCTGGTTCATCTCCCGTCGTAGTCACTCAAATACCACTTTTGGGCATTTTCGTAACTTTTCCGGGGGTGAGATTCGAACTCGTGACTTTGGCGTGAGAGGTATGGATGTTAACCACTTGGCCGGGGTCGCCCCCGCTGCAGAAAATCTGTATAATTACAGATAAAGCTGTATTTCTGGCATCCCTGAGTGTCAGTCGACATCTTTCTAGAAAAGCACGACGTCGTGATCAGAACGGATGAAGAGACCTACAGCAAGTAGATCAGGACCTTCAGGATGGTAAACTTAAAAGTTCAGAATTATCTAACTACGTGGCGCTAGTGTGCATGTAAACTTCTATTCCGTGTCGGGTATTTTCGTCACTGCGACCAATTTTTAGATCTATTGTGACATATCCCCTTTTTGTTGTTGCTTTAGTTATTTTCAGCATGACGCATCACTATTGATAGAAGTGATCGTCAAAATCTGACCTAAAGCATTGTCCCAGGACGGTATAACGCTCCGAATAAAGTGTACTACCGTACTGGGGTTTGTTCTCCAAATCTCAAGGGGTTCTAGTAGCCCTTTGTTAAAGAACTTCAGCCTATTATTGAAAATTGCCGGGCAGTGGCATAACAAGTGTTCCGAGTCTTCTCTATCCATGTTACAGAATCGACATGAATCATCTTGAAGTTTTCCTATCAGCTTCAAGTGATAACGGCTCGGACAGTGACCGGTTATAAGGCCTGTATATATTGTTAGATCTTTTTTGGTAAGATCTAGTAACTTGCGAGTCATTGAAATGTTTGGAGTAATGAACCGCTTTGATTGCCTAGCTTTGAAAGTGTTGTTCCAGTTTGTCTCCACTTTCAAGCATTCCCAGGCTTTCATCTCCATTCTAAGAGAAGAAGCAGATACACCACAAAAGGGTTCAGGTCCTACAAACTGATGAGACGATCCGAGTATTGCTAGTTCATCGGCTTTCTCGTTTCCATCAATTCCAGAATGACCAGGAACCCAGTACAAATTGACTTGATTACGACAAGACAATTTCCGAAGTGACTGAACACATTCCCAAACATGTTTGGACTTGCATATTGCTGACTTCAAAGCATTCAGAGCTGCTTGACTATCCGAAAAAATGCATACATTTGAATATCTATAGTTTCTGCGTAAGCATATAGCAGAACATTCCAGAATTGCTTGAATTTCAGCTTGGAATACAGTTGGCCACTTTCCCATTGGGATTGAAAGGTTGATCCCTGGGCCAGTTACCCCAGCTCCCACTTGATTGTTCATTTTCGAACCGTCTGTATAGAAAACAATCGATCCTTGGCGGAGGTTTGGGCCACCTCTTGCCCACGAATCACGCCCAGGATCAATAACTTGATATGAACAATCAAAGTTGTTTTTTTTTCATCCAATTCTCGTTGTTCATAACTAAAGGATTAAATTTTACAATTTTTAGAATGCTAAGATGTCCTATTAGATCACATTCTAAAAGGTTCGCAAACCTTCTGATCCTTAGAGCGCTCTTTTCAGCTTCTAACTGTATGAATTGATGCAATGGCAACATAAAAAGTAGTGCATCCAGTGCCTTCGTTGGTGTACTTCATTGTACCGCTAATTGAACAAGTCTTTGAAGTTTTTCTAACCTTCTTTGTGCAACAGTTTCTTTTGTTTTTGGCCACCAGACCAATGAAGCATAGGTAATCTTGGGTCTCACAATTGCCGAATAAATCCAATGGATCATTTTTGGCCTTAGTCCCCATTGCTTACCAAATGTTCTTTTGGCTATCCATAGAGCATTTGTCGATCTGTTGATTGTCTGCTCTAAATGAAAGTTCCAATTTAGTTTGCTGTCAAGAAATATTCCAAGGTATTTGACTGTATTTGAAAGTACCAAATGTGTGCCTTTCAACCTTAAGTTCTCAATACAGTATTTTCTCTTCTTCATGTAAACTGTAACTCTTTCTCTTCATGTAAACTTACTTTATAACCTAAATCTCGGAATCCTTGACATATAGCAAGTTAGCGTCTCCAACAAAGATGTTTGGTTGATTGAGGCATTAAGGATGGTGTAAAAAATAGTTCAGAACTCGTCCGCTACGTGGCACTAGTGTACATGGGTACCTTGTGGATTACCTGTATTTTGACTAGATCGTATGTAAATTTATTGTTTTCTGGAAAGTTAGCTGTAAAATTATGAGCTTCCAGACGCTTAACAGTTCAGAATTATATCACTGCGTGGCGTTAGTGTGCATGAAAACTTACTGTATAATCTGGATTTCGAGATTATTGACATATAACAAGATGGCATATTCAAAAAAGATATTCGAAGGGTCAGTGCTTTTTGAATGGTGTGATCAGAATTCGTCCGCTTTGGGCGCATGTGAACTTTTTGTTATATTTGTATTTTGATATCTAGATCATGTATGAATTCATTGTTTTCAGGAAATTTATTCGAGTAATTTTAGTCTTCCAGACGGTCGACTTCACAACCAAAAATATTTTACCACCGTGGCCTGTGAACTATGTAGGGGAGAACAGTACAAAATGCACTGGTGAGGTAGAATGACCCACTCAATAAATGTGCTAAATTCTTCAAAACTATAGCTTTAATGGAATGATACTTTATCAATATTTACATAAAACAACATAACTCATAATTTTCTAGTACAATAAGGCACTAAATACACCAAAACATGATCAAAATTGAATGAATCTTCATGACTGTACTTCACATGTAAATAATAGTGTTCTTAAAATAAGCTTTTACCATGCGTTAACATCCATGGTTAGTAATAAATTCACTTCATATGTATTGCTGACAACAAAAACTTGAAGATAGTATCAAAACTTCACTATAATTCTACATATTTTCAGAATATTTAGACAAAACAATGCAAGACTAAAACTGGGGCAGAACGCACCGTGGCGTTATATACGTCTACACGCTTAGAAAAAAATACCCAGTGGAGCGGTTGAGTGTAGGAAACCAATTTTGGGTATAATCATGTTAATCTACCGCTGAGTATAAATAATTTACTTCTGGTAAAATTCTACCCAAACGTATGTAATTTAAACCCAATGGTAGGTTATCATAATAATAGCCAAAGTTGGCTTCCTACACTTAAATGCTCTGTTGGGTACTTTTTTCTAAGCGTGTATAGAATGAGGAGTTGGCAACATATCGCAACGTATTGCTATCTTTATTTCATACCCATTGGTTGGTTGAGCTAAAAAGATGTGGCGATGTGTGGCAACCTCATCACTTTACAACTCTGAGTAACTTATTATAGCCGTGTTCTTACCTTCTACAAGCGGTGCATGCTATCCTAATATTGTGGTGCATCATATACCAGTGCTGTGGTGCGTCTTACCCCAATTTTGGGGTGCATATTGAGCATTAACACAGGCGTTTTACCCCGGTGTGGTCTTAGTATCAAATTGGAAAAGGTTCACAAAATCACGTAAAATCAACGTTTTGAATTTAAATTACATTTGATCTACAATGAAAACATAGTTATGCACCATACCCAATAACTTGTTCCTAAATTTCAGCTTGCGTTCACTAGAAATTCACGATGTTCTTAAACGGTGCGTTTGGACCATCCTCCCCTAAACAACACTTTGCCAGCTAAAGGGAGAAGCTTATTTTATTTTTTATGAGAAGGGAAAATCTTATCGACCTTATTCGAATCACATTTTATGTTTTGGGCAAAAAGTAACCATATGGCAGTTTTTCATAAAATTCCCAATTTTTGGTGTAAATACTCAAAATTAAATAAAACTGTATTTTGATCATTGTATGGAAAGGTAACAAATGCAAACAAAATCGAAGCAATTTAAAATTTTTATGCATGTTTATTTATCAACTCTATTTAGTCTTCTTTTACACGGTTTCATAGTAAAAGTGGAACGTATCCCCGTGTAAAAAAAACTTCAGTTTTTTTCATATTTTGACGTTTATTTGGCATAATCAAAGTTGACTGCAGCTCGATGAAGTCTGCAATTTCCTGACAAGTTAACTACAAGTGAGCTAAACTAAAAGTGAACATTCTCGAGAGAGTGATTTTGAATCAAAGAAGATTAACTAAATTAACCAGCTATAAGCAACATTTTTCGTAGCTATCATTGCCTGATTTTTTTTTTCTTTTAACATAACTTTCAATCCTGTGATAATCTTATCAGGTGAGTTTGATCAAACCGGTAGGCTTTTATTGACTTCCGGTCCTGTAATAACTTTAACACGCTTTTATTGACTTCCAATCCTGTAATAACATTAACAAGCAACTTTCACTTTTTAAAAAAACACTATTTTAAAAAACCTTTTTGAGCGTATTAGCAGAACTATTGTGTTTGGGAAACTAGGAGAATTTAAAGTTAACGCTTCATATGATCACTTTTACAAAAATAAAATTAAATATTGAAGCACTTTTTCAAAATTATCACTAGTAAACGCGAGCAAATTCCTTTAATGCAAAATTAATGCAAATCCTATAGTGGAATTTAAAGGGATTTGCTCGCGTTTACTAGTGATAATTTTGGAAAAGTGCTTCAATATTTAATTTTATTTTTGTTAAAGTGATCACATGAAGTGTTAATTTCAAATTCTCCTAGTTTCCCAAATTAACAAGCAAGTTTGGTCAGGTCGATAAAGACAAATTGAAGCAGATGAAGCGTGAAAACTCTTCCTTGACCTGAGCAAAAGTTTCTGTAACTAACAGGCTGCCGTTTAAATAAACTACAATTACAATAGGTGAAGATCGTACAGTTTATTAAATGCGTTCATGTCGAATTATGGTTTCAATAATAATTTCTTTACAAGTATTCAATTGAATGTTCAAAACCAAATGATTAAAAGTGTGTATTTAGTTGAGCTGATTGAAGCTCATTTACGCTATTTTGACAACTTTTAAGTTTTTAACAAATTTAACAAAAGCTGAAAAACGGTCATTAAAAAATGAATCCATTGAACTCACCAATATCTACCGACAAAAAGTAAGAAAATTGCACGTGGAAATACGCAAAAACAAAAGTATTTTTTGGTATTTTATTTTACAAAACCTTATACATCTCAATAATTTGAAGACTTACTGGTTTCATGTTTTGCCAAAAAATGCAATGAAATATCAAGCTCTTCAACTTTGTTGAACACACTTGTGGTCTAAAATGCGAAGAAAAAATAGTTTGCATTTTGTGGCAAAATTTCGAACTAATATTATCAAAAAAAATGTAGCTCTAACTCAGTCTAAATGCTTTATATCTCAATGAAAATTACTAAATAGCAAATTGTTGTTTTCCGCAAAATTTATGAACATTTTGAGCCCTACAGTTTTGTACAATATTTCAAAGCTTTAGAACGTCACACAAAACAGATGAAAAAAAAAAGAATCGTGCCCTGATGCGCCTCAATCTTACCAAAAACTTCTTTGAAGACATCAACTTGATTACACGTCATCTAAGTGCACTCTTTATTTTATTCCTGAAAATCACTCTTTCGGAGCAATGTATGTAATATAGGTAGCACGAATTTACCTAATTCTATGAACTATTTTTTTTTTTCATGATATTTTCGTGCTCATTTGCTCAAGATTTCCGAGGCGCTTGATTTTTGAAAATTACGCTTCTAAAATTTTTTAATGAAAACTAAAAAATGGCAACCAATTCCACAGTATATGCAAAACCCATTCGATTTGCCATTCCGCAACCGTGCAGCCATTAAACTGTGTCCAGGGGAGATAATTTAAAGCATTTTTTCCTCTCTCTCGGAGTTCGCTTCCCCGTTCGAGTGCCGTTTGCAGTGCACTAATATCACTTCATTCCGCGTCAACAGCTAATTCCAGTTTCTCACTTCTTCCCGCCATGCGCAGAACCTGCCTTGAACTCCTGCGGGCACTCTTTGGCTATTATTTGTTTTAATTTAATAACTTACTAAAGTGAACGAGATCATTATCGTTAATCGAGTTAATCAAATCGCGTAAAGCGCACATTCCACCCGGAGCAGCAAATGCGCACAGCCGTACGCACACAGACACGAAATGCCCAGTGTAAAGGATAAAGCGCAATATCAAATCAAATTGAATTTAATTTGAAACATTACTCAAATTGCACCTCAGCCTCCGGTTGCTCCGTGTTCTTCTTTTCTTGCATTTGGAGGAGATAGCTTGAGCTGCGGCAAAAATGGCCAGTCGGGTATTTCTCCCATCGCGTTCCTCCTATCTCGTGTGCGAAGAAATGCGGATAATCGATTAAGGCTGCCTAGCCGGGCGCCGCCGTTTCAGCTCTTTGTGGAAATGTGTTGGCAGCACACAAAGCAAGAGGAGGGGGAGAAAAATCGAACCCATTCCCAAGGTAGGCTCTTTCTCTCGCACTAACACTTTTACATACGTTGTTAGATTTTCCGGCTTGTGTTGGAAAGATAGGAGAAAAGCTTATAACTGCCATAATGGAACATAGTTTCAGTTCATTCAGCGAACATGATTGGCTAACCCGTCCGTCAATCGATACGATCGGAGTTGATCAAGAAAATTATAATTGAATTTAATGGTATAATGCTGTTGGTTGGCTTCGGTCCGGCTGGTTTTTTTTTATCAATCAACCACCGTGGTTGATCAATTATGCCATTCGTTGCATTAAATGGCGATTCATTGATGGATTAAAGCAACAGGTTTCCTTTGTTAAGCAATGAGAGATGGGAAAGTTCAGCATCGTTTCCTCATTGTATTCACAAGTGCCATTATTAACCCAGATAACTCAATTTGTCATGATCTTTCGTCAGAATCCGTTTGCCTTCTTCTCAATCGAACAGAAGCTGTCCCAATCATCGGAAAGCTACAGGTATAATTTGATGTTAATTCAATTCGATTCGCATATGTAAATGTCGATCACGTCAATCGAATGTCACTGCGTCGGTGCGTCGGGAGGGAAAATTTATATGCACAGAAAACATAATTTGTCATGGCATATACATATGTCAGTCAGTCAGTCGATTACGAATTGCATCACACTAACTACCAGTTCGCGAAGTCATTCCGAATCCAGCCGTCAGCCAGAGCCAGTCCGTCATTCAATCCACCAACAATCAATCGGTCGGTTGTGGCCCGGGGTCTTATTTACTCACACTCGTCGTGCGGTGACATTTTATCCCCACCCCCTCTCCAACCACACCAACGATTTCAATGGGATCAAGAGCCTAGGGAGAATATGAATAACCAAGGCAAGACGTTTCCCCTTTTATTTTCCGCTCGATGCCCGGAGACGAATTGATGCATTTCCCGCTTGCAACATTTCTCTTCTTTGCATTTGGTGAGCAATCGATCAATTCGACAACGGTTCACAATGTCGTTGGTTGTCGTGGTTAAGTCATTCGTCCATCCATCAGTCGACCAAACCCGGTAACAGCAAGACAAACGACGAACCTCGGAGTCAGCTGCGGAGTCAAAGATGCTACAAAAATTATGCACCCCCTATAAAACTGTGACTCACTGTCCTGCCACCGTAGTCACGTGGGGAACAATCGAATGGTTTGTTAGCAGATTTGGTTGCCTCGCGTCGTCGTAGTCAATGGGAGCAACGACGAACGAGTCTTGGGGCATGCTGATGAAATCCCCTGTTTTCGGATTTCATGCTCATTCAAATGAAATTATTTGAATATACTTATAGGCACTTGCTTTGATGTTATGGGTTTGTGACGTAACGAGTGATGCAAAATATAGGTTGCATCATGGATGAGTTGTTTTTTTTGAGTGAAAATCAATCGCTGCAATTCTGTGGCAGTGGTGCAAAATGCGATGTGCCATAGACAGGGCTTAGAGCTATAAATAACAAGGAGGAGACTGTTTCTCCGTGGATTACTTGAATGGAAGACTTCATAGATTTGACGCGCATATTTGAGGAAGCTGATCCACATGAGGTAATTCCTCTTTCTTCAAGTGAGTCTTGTGAGTATAATAGAATAGAATTAACTGAAACAATACTTAATTGTCATAATTTTAATCGTATGCGCAGTGCACGCAGTTGTCTATATGATATCATATTAGGAACTGAAACAAGTTGGTCTGATGAAATCAAAAGTGAGGATGTTTTCGGTAGCAAATTAAATGTATTTAGATGTGACCGTGACTTGACATAATCAGAGAAAAAATCTGGTGATGGTGAGCTTATTGCCGATGAAAGAAATAATCCCCAGTGAAAAACATCAAGAATTTGAAGACGTGTGGGTAAAAGTAATGATAAATGATGAACTTCATCTTTTTGTATCTGTTTACTTTCCTCCACATACGGCTAAAACAACTTCATATGACAAATTTTTAAACATCGCGGAATCTAGATTTCAAGTTTTGGAACCTCAAACCAAGGTTCACATTTATGGAGATCTCAACCAGAAAACAGTTAATTTTATTCACAATAATTATAACGAATCCTTACTGCTTCCAATTGTAGGTGAAAATGAAACTTTACAACTTATTTTTGATTAAATCAGCCACCTAGAACTTCATCAAATTAATCATGTTCGGAACCAGCTTAACTGCTATTTAGATTTTGTTTTTACTAATTGTACTGAAGATTGTAGTATTTATGAAGCTTTAGACCCACTTTTGAAAGAATGAAAAATTTCATACTGCTATCGAAAACTCATTATTCTCAGATTCTCATAGGCAACGTTCAGAGGATACTGATAACGAACTTGTTTGCGATTTCAAAAACATAATCTATGCTGAAATTAACAGAAAACTAAGATATATAGATTGGCAAAACCTTTAAAAAAAATCAAAAACACATGAACAAGGCCGTAGACATATTTTGTTACAATCTATTTGCAATTATTGATGATTACGTTCCAAAGAAAAAAATAATACTAACAAGCTATAAACAACCGGTATTGTATACACGTGAAATCAAAAATCTCAAAACCAGGAAACAAAAAGCTCACAAAGCATTCAAAAAAAATCAAAAGTTTACCAAATTTAGATAAATACATAGATATTTGTAGAGCACTTGATGCAGAAACATCATTAGCAGTAATCAGTTTGAACGCTTTTTCCAAAATATCTATAAGAAATCCAACGATATTCTTGACCTTAACTATTTTTCCTATCTACCTGAATATTGAAATGACGCATCAATTGAAAACATCACTGTTCAAGAGATTTTAATGGCACTAAAAGGTCTTGAAAAGGACCTGGTCTTGATGGAACATCTTCAGTACTATTGAAAGAACTAGCAACTTCTTTTGTAAAACCCGTGTTTTGACTCTTTGATCTATCACTTCAATCAGAGACTTTCCACTATTCTGGAAAAAATCATTTTTCATACCAGTATTTAAATCTGGCAAACGATCAGATATTAAAAATTATAGAAGAATCGCAATCATTTCAAATATTCCTAAAACGTTTGAAGCGATTGTAAATAAAAAATTATTCAACCAGGTAAAAAGTCGGATTTCAAATAATCAAGGCAGATCAACATCTACTAATCTATTGGAATTTGTAGAATTTTCTTTAGGTTCAATGGATAGAGGAAATTTTGTGCAAGCTTTATATACTGACTTCAGCAAAGCGTTTAATAGAGTTGATATTCAAATGCTACTTTTCAAACTTGAGCGAGTGGGCTTAACCAGGACACTACTAAAATGGATCGAATATTATTTGACAGATAGAACACAGGTGGTACGTTTCAAAGGAAAGATCTCTAGAGCAGTTAATATCATCTCAAGAGTTCCACAGGGATCTCATTTAGGTCCTCTTTTATTTATTCTTTTTGTTGATGATGTTAATCTTGTGTTAAATCATCTTAACGATATTATCTATGCTGATGATATGAAACTGTACATGGAAATCTGTAGTAGGTTAGATTTGCAACACATTCAGAGCGATATTGATGTCTTCTACGAATGGTGTGTTAGAAGTCTGCTTGATATTAATATTAATAAGTGTAACATCATATCATATTCAAGAAAACTTACTCATCATGATTTCATCATTTTAAGGATCCATATACAGTACTGGAAAAAAATAAGAAAGTGCTCACCAAAACGAATAATCTTGAAGAGTGACACCCTTTACACATTCAGAGAAAACCTTGAGCTGTATTCGACATAATTCATCTTATTCTTCCGTTTTATCGTTTTCCGTGCAAAGAAAATAATAAAAATCTAGGACTGGAAATTTATATCTTAATTTTTATTGAACCTTTTCTGTTATCGACTGGAAAAAATAAAGTGCTCACAAGAGAAATTGTAAAGAAAACACAGTATATAAAGCTTTTAGTACTTGCCAAGTACTTACAGAAACATCACTTACCAACTTTGACAAGAATATAAGAAGTTTGTTGTAAAAAAGTCGTGGAGATAAAATACCAAACATGTCTGGTCTTGAAAAAGTTTTCAGGATGTTTTTCCACACATATTCGGTTCAAACGTGGTACCAGAACAGCGAACACATTTTTGATCTATTTTTGTTCGATCAACTTAAATTTTTACTTCTTGAAAAGCATGTGACTGTTTGTCCATCTTACTAGAACTATTTTTACTCATTTTAGTATCATACTTTTGAATGATTTGAGTCAAACGTACTTCATTTTTGGATTGTTTGGAAATAGCGTGTATGCTAGATGTTTGTAAATATGTTGATAGGTTGCATTCAAGATGAATTTTAAACATGTTTTTTTTAACACCCTCATGCAATAGAAATCATGTTAAGAATAGATGGTGAATCCAATACAGTATTGGCTGAAAACCATGTTTATTTGAAATACTGGAATAAAATAAAACACTAACTATCATATGAATTTAACGGTACCACTCACTGATTCAAATAAAGCCAAATTAGGCATAGAGTTTATTCAAATGTAGCATAAAGCAACAGTTTGGTAGAATGTTTAGTATTTTTTTTATTAATTGATACATTTAATTTGTGGGGGGAATCTTTTGATTTAGCTACGCACAACATAATAGAAAAATTGTATTTGTATTCAAATCAAACGTCTAATATTTTTAACATTTATAGCGCCATACATGAGCTAATCATTCACAAAAAAAAATCTTTTGGATTGAATACGACGCAATAATATCGTAAAATTGACAAGAATCTTTCCGCTGCCGAAGAAGTTCCACTTCCACTTTACCTTACTCAATGAACAAATAAGTCTGTTCGACATCGGTTGATTCTGACCGATTCCAATCGTTCACAGTAGCCCTTGTTCTCGAGGGGTATTTATTGGTTAAATACATTTGCCTATTCATATCTTCCAAACTTCAGTCGAAATCAGTGCTCAGGATTCAAAACTTGCATATCGCCCTGATTCCACAATAGGGAGCAAGAAGCGAAAAATATATGAATAAAGAACAGTAACCTACAAACTGCATCGCACACACCGCACCCACCCGCGACCGTTTACCTCAGCATCAAAAACCTACTAAAATGCCCATGAATAAACACAGTAATGGTTGAGAAGAAAAGGATTCGCAGTCTCATAAATGTGAAATGAGGAGAACAAGCCAGTCAGTGTGGTGTGGCGAAGTGCAATATGAAAAGGGGTAAAAACCAATTGTCTAAAAAGCATATTCTGAGTCGTGTGGGTTTTTTTTTTCAATACCACTTGATGACGACGCTGATGATGGAACGAACCCCGTAACACACAGGGAGGCAAAAAGCCGGAAAATAGACACAGTGAATTTCATATTAAGAATGCTCATAAGCTCAAGGCCTGGGACCGGGGGTAGGGTGGATGCTTGAAAAGCAAATGACGAACATTAAATTTTGCTTACTTTTTTAAATGGTCTACCATATCCTTCTTTTCTGTGTCGCATCGCATTAGGTGGTGGATGACAGTGGACAGTAAAGCACAGAGCCGTTCATAGTCGTTCATCGTTGCGGCTTTTCCGACCAGATGGGGTTGTTAATTGTATTAAACCGATTTCCAGCGGTTCTGAGCTTTGTCTCAATAACAAGGTGGATCGGTAAACGGTTCGGCGATTTCAAGACGTAACAAATCGTCGGGATCTTGTTTTTTAATCAATCTAATTGATGTTTACCTTCTATGTTATTTACCTATTGATAGAATTATCAGTACTTTTTTTTAATAGTATTAAGGGAAGTGTGCAGATGGTGCATTATTTAATGATCATTCCACATAGAACAATCGATTTATCATGGACTGACTTTCCTTTTTTTTTCTTGATTATAACCGTTTCAGGGAACCACCGTCACTGGGGAAGCACAATAACTCCGATATCGTTTTGAAGCTACCGATGGGAAAACGTATACGTGACATTCGTTGGCTTTCGGTGTGGTGCAGAAGATTTACGGTAAGTTTGCGGTTTAGTAAGAGATTATTGAAAGAATCATCCATTGGTAGTCATGCTTAAGATTATGGTGACCAGATCACAGGGTAACGGGATGTTATGTTCGCCTAGCTCCTTCATTCGGCCTATGTATAAAAAATGTCATAAATCCAGCGCTAAATTGGCATCATGTTGATCGATTTATTTCTATTTCGATTTCAATTTATACTTATATACTTGAATGATATTTTCGATTTCCTTAACTTTTTAACCATCATGGTTTCACTAGTTAAGCAGAAAAAAATATCTTCATGATCTTCAAATGACCCAAATTTGGCTAAATTGAACCGTAAGTTTAGTGATGCATTCTAGATGTAGAGGAAATAGTGACACGTTAAAAATTAGCTATTAATAAAGATTTCACAAGAATGCCGTAGACTCAATTTTAAGGGCACATTATCTCCCTGTGTTCCCAACTATGGCCTAATGTAATTAAAGGGTGATACGGTCAAAATTTGGTCAAGGGAAAACGCGTGTAAATCGGTGAAATCGTTTATTTAAAAAATCAAATTAAATTTCTTTTTCAAGTTCAATTAGTATAAAATTCAGGAAAAATATTCAGTTAGGCTTCCGCTTTACCAAATCCGAATTGCCGGGCCTTACGCTTGACCCCTGCCATCAGATTTTGTACAGCCACCTTGTCCACCTTCTTCGCCGCAGAAAGCCAGTTTGCCTTGAACTGCTGCTCGTCCTTAGCAGTTTTTTTGGTCTTCTTTAGGTTCCGCTTGACAATAGCCCAGTATTTCTCAATTGGGCGGAGCTCTGGCGTGTTGGGAGGGTTCTTGTCCTTGGGAACCACCTGCACGTTGTTGGCGGCGTACCACTCCATGGCCTTTTTACCGTAATGGCAAGATGCCAAATCCGGCCAAAACAGTACGGAACAACCGTGTTTCTTCAGGAAAGGCAGCAGACGTTTATTCAAACACTCTTTCACGTAAATTTCTTGGTTGACAGTCCCGGAAGCTATGAAAATGCTGCTTTTCAAGCCACAGGTACAGATGGCTTGCCAAACCAGATATTTCTTTGCGAACTTTGACAGTTTCGTGTGCTTGAAAATATCTGCTACCTTTCCCCTTCCTTTTGCCGTATAAAACTCCTGTCCCGGAAGCTGCTTGTAGTCGTCTTTGACGTAGGTTTCGTCGTCCATTACCACGCAGTCAAACTTCGTCAGCATCGTCGTGTACAGCCTCCGGGATCGCGCTTTGGCGTTCGTATTTTGTTTATCATCGCGATTTGGAGTCACTACCTTCTTATAAGTCGATAGTCCGGCTCGTTTTTTGGCTCGATGCACGGTTGTAGACGATACACCCAGCTTATTTGCGGCATCTCGGAGAGATAGGTTAGGGTTTCGCTTGAAACTACCGGCAACTCTCTTTGTCGTCTCAGCGGCTTCCGGTTTTCGATTCCCCCCCGATCCAGACTTCCTGGCTGTCGACAAACGTTCCCCAAACACTTTAATTACATTTGTAACGGTTGATTTGGCAACTTTTAGCGATTTTGCCAACTTTGCGTGCGAGTAGCTCGGATTTTCGCGATGCGCGAGCAAAATTTTGATACGCTGCTCTTCTTGCTTGGACGGCATTTTGACAACTGAAGAGTGAATTCCAAAATCAAAATAAGAGCAACATTTTACACACACACACACCTTCAAAATGAGGGGTGTTCAGGTTTTTTAAATGCAAAATTGAAAGAAATACGTCAAGTTGATATTGACCAAATTTTGACCGATCGCCCTTTATTACATAGAAAAATCTTAGAATTCAATGAAAATGTATGAGTATATCGTTGTAAATCTTACGATGGGCTTATCCAAATCAAAACCTAAGAAAAAAAATCTATATAGTAGGAGTTTTAATGTTTTTAATTGAAATAATCGTTTGATCATGTGTGAAAATCATTTATGTTGTTTTAATTTGTTTTGTGAAATTTTGTACTGAGTATTACGAATATAGCTTTAAATAAAATGCCTAAAAAGATAATAAAAATAAAGTCAATAACGATTCTTTTGAACATGAATCCTTAATTATGAGACGAAGTTGCATCCACAAATAGACCCAATATAGTGCTTATAGATCGACATTACATCCATACTCGTCGAAAGTTTTCGACTTAATAAAATTAATTGGTTAGCTTTCCATGGTTCAGAAAAGCAAATATCTTATTAAGCATGATGAAATTTGTCAGAAGCAGATACTTTCCATCAACATGAGAGGCTCTAGGGTTGGACAGTAATTTATTGCTAGAACTAAGATAATTGAAGAGAAAGCATTGATAGTTCCGTATAGAGTAACGGCAGGTTATGAAAATTGAAGATACAAGTCTACAATCGGGCGCATAGTCTTTTACCAAGCTACCAAGTACCCCAGCTAGGCAGGTACTAGGAAAAGATGTGTTGATGCTATGAAATCCGCCAAAACCGTAGTTCAGTTTTGTAAAAATTTCAGTCCACCCTGAGAAGTAGGTGGAATTATTTATAACACTGTTATTTCTCCGGCAATTCAGTATGGAACTAAAGTAGCGACCCTTACGAAACGGAGTAGATTACAATTAGCAAAATATGAGAAACTTACAGTGAAAGAAATTTGGAATAGCTGTAGAAAAGAAAACAGGAAATTAAATGTAAGGAAGGAGTTGAAGGGAAGAACAATAAATCGAAGAGTTAGAGTAGGAAGAATTTCTTATTTCTTATTCTCTCGACAGCTAGTACCCATTACCGAATGTACAATCGTCTTCTTTACAAGAATTATTCAAAACAAATCCAATCTAACCTTCGGCGCAACCCAAAGTGGTTCTGGTCATTTGTGAACACAAAAACGAATGTTAATGGGCTACCGGTTGAAATTCATCTCGGCGACAGAATCGCCAGCACACCAGTGGACAAATGTGATCTACTTTCTGAGCACTTCAAAAGTGTATTCAATAACACCATGCCAGCATTGGAGCAAGTTAGCGAAGCACTCAGAGATACTCCCAGAGACGCGTTCGACTTCAATATTCCTGCGATTACATTGGACCTCGCTGAATCAGCATTCCGGAAGCTGAAACTCTCAAACGTGGCTGGACCAGACGGAATTCCTTCATGTGTACTAAAGAATTGCACTGCAGTGTTTACGATTCCTCTTTTGAAGATTTTCAATATCTCCTTACGCCAGGGAAAATATCCAACACGTTGGAAATCTTCGTTCATGTTCCCGATTTTCAAGAAAGGAGATAAACAAAATGCCGAAAATTATCGAGGAATCACATCGCTCTGTGCCTGCTCAAAAGTCTTCGAAATCATCGTCAACGACTTGTTGTTTGCTAGCTGCAGACACTACATGTCTCCTGAACAACATGGATTTCACCCCAGAAGATCGATTTCAACAAACCTTGCACCTTTTGTTTCCTCGTGTCTCCGGAATATGGAAGCTGGCTCTCAAGTCGACGTTGTTTACACGGATCTCAAGGCTGCTTTTGACCGGGTCGACCATACTATACTTTTGGCAAAGTTAGACAAACTTGGTGTGTCAAGTAACTTAGTTCGTTGGTTTAAATCTTACCTAACGGACAGGATACTCTGTGTGAAGATCGGCTCAGCTCAATCGAGCTACTTTACTAATATGTCGGGCGTACCTCAAGGCAGCAACTTGGGACCACTGCTGTTCTCAATTTTCATCAACGAGGTTGGACTGATACTTCCACCTAACTGCAGGTCGTTCTATGCAGACGATGTGAAAATTTATGTGGTTGTGCGATGCTTCACTGATTGTTTACGACTACAGCACTTGATCAGTAGCTTTGAAGAGTGGTGTTCCAGGAATTTCCTCACTCTGAGTGTTAACAAATGCTTCATTATCACATTCCATCGAAAACTGAACCCAATTGCATTTGATTACATGATAAATAATCAACCTCTGCAGAAAGTTGATACTGTTCGTGACCTTGGAATCACCCTTGACTCCGGTTTGACATTTAGACAACACTACACGGATATGATTACCAAAGCCAACAGACAGCTCGGTTTCATGTTTAAGATCTCCGACGAGTTTCGTGATCCCACCTGTCTGAAAGCATTGTACTGCTCTCTCGTGCGTTCTATTCTGGAATTTGGAGCCGTTGTGTGGTGCCCGTATCAAGGAATCTGGATTGCGAGGATTGAAGCGGTCCAAAGGAAATTTGTTCGTTATGCTCTCCGTCATCTGCCGTGGAATGATCCGGTCAACCTTCCAGCATACCAGGATCGTTGCTCACTCTTGGGAATTGAAACATTGGAGCATAGGCGTACAGTCATGCAAGCAGTTTTCACAGCAAAAGTGCTACTAGGTGAAACCGACTCTCCCGAAATTCTGGCCGAACTCTTTATCTACGCTCCCGAACGAGTTCTGAGAACAAGAAATTTTCTACAGCTCGGAGCTCGTGCTGCAAACTACGGCCAACACGATCCAATTCGATTCATGTCATCGCGCTTCAATGAACTCTACGCTCTGTTTGACTTCAACTGTTCCGCTGAGACCTTCCGTCACCGGATTCAGCGTAGTTGGATGGAGAGCCGCTAGTTCAGAAATGGTGGCATTTACTACGTACTGGCATTAATGGCGAAGATACTAGACGACTGATTCCATCACGATAGCTTATTTAAGTATTACTGACCAGTTTTGTGTGTGTGCTAGAATTAATGTTGTTTTGCTTGCTTTGTATTCCTTCTATTCATGTTGATTTCTGTAGTGTACGTTTTAGAAATAGGAGGTTTTTACGCCACATGGCTTTTCCCCTATTACATTCCAATAAGATGTTAAGTCAGTTGGAATTATATCAATAAATAAATAAATAAATAAATAAATAAATAAATTATGGTGATATCGTCAGGAGGGGAACCAAGCCGCCCCCTAAAATAGCAAAAAAGTTTAAAATTTGATTGGAAAAAGGAACGTGGACCTAGTTTCACCTGGAAAGATTCCTTAAAACAGGACTTTGCAAAATACAAAGGTATGAGTAAAAAAGATTGAAAGAGATTAGGAAAAGATAAAGATAGATTGAATTTTTAACGATAGTGACAGTGAAATTTCAGATGGCGAAGATGATGAGTAATTGAAGAGAGTATATGTTATTTTGCCAACTTATTATCGCCCAATACAAAAAAAAAGAAAAAAAAATGAAGTGCGGTAGTAGGTTTTCCTCGAAACAAGGCATAAATATGTTGTTTTGCTTTTGAACTTATCATCGCAATAGGTTATCAACCACTTTATAGTAAATTTCAAGAACAATGAGGAATTTTGATAGTTATTAGCAAACGCATATTGATGTCTTGAGGATCAAGTGATAGAAAAAAGAATGAAAATTATTTGCTCAAAATAACTTAGAAATCTGTAGTATTCAACAGAATAAATTAATGGCTCGTTATGAGCGTTTCCAGATGAAATCAGCCGGAAAAAGTCAAAATCTTGCACGACCCTCTCCGATTTGGATGAAACTTTGCACATATCTTCGGAATTGGTGAT
>JAHHFK020003629.1:0-25607 GCA_024533555.2 Aedes koreicus | reverse complement strand
CGTGTTGGGAGGGTTCTTGTCCTTGGGAACCACCTGCACGTTGTTGGCGGCGTACCACTCCATGGCCTTTTTACCGTAATGGCAAGATGCCAAATCCGGCCAAAACAGTACGGAACAACCGTGTTTCTTCAGGAAAGGCAGCAGACGTTTATTCAAACACTCTTTCACGTAAATTTCTTGGTTGACAGTCCCGGAAGCTATGAAAATGCTGCTTTTCAAGCCACAGGTACAGATGGCTAGCCAAACCAGATATTTCTTTGTGAACTTTGACAGTTTCGTGTGCTTGAAAATATCTGCTACCTTTCCCCTTCCTTTTGCCGTATAAAACTCCTGTCCCGGAAGCTGCTTGTAGTCGGCTTTGACGTAGGTTTCGTCGTCCATTACCACGCAGTCAAACTTCGTCAGCATCGTCGTGTACAGCCTCCGGGATCGCGCTTTGGCCGTCGTATTTTGTTTATCATCGCGATTTGGAGTCACTACCTTCTTGTAAGTCGATAGTCCGGCTCGTTTTTTGGCTCGATGCACGGTTGTAGACGATACACCCAGCTTATTTGCGGCATCTCGGAGAGATAGGTTAGGGTTTCGCTTGAAACTACCGGCAACTCTCTTTGTCGTCTCAGCAGCTTCCGGTTTTCGATTTCCCCCCGATCCAGACTTCCTGGCTGTCGACAAACGTTCCCCAAACACTTTAATTACATTTGTAACGGTTGATTTGGCAACTTTTAGCGATTTTGCCAACTTTGCGTGCGAGTAGCTCGGATTTTCGCGATGCGCGAGCAAAATTTTGATACGCTGCTCTTCTTGCTTGGACGGCATTTTGACAACTGAAGAGTGAATTCCAAAATCAAAATAGGAGCAACATTCTACACACACACACCTTCAAAATGAGGGGTGTTCATGTTTTTTAAATGCAAAATTGAAAGAAATACGTCAAGTTGATATTGACCAAATTTTGACCGTATCGCCCTTTAGTGTTCGGAAGGCGAGGTTGGATCGAGAACTTCAGCGTCTTGAAGAAGAACAGAAGCTTTTGGAGGCTCTGGAGAAGAAAAGGTTCAAAATGGAGAGAGCTTTGGTCGAGCGAGAACTACCGGAGAAGTTGGAGCACGGAGAACTGTTCATTGCGAGAAAGCATGAATTCGGTTGAGATAACATAAATATGACTTGCTAAGTCATAATCAAGTTACTACAACTAATAATGATCGTAGTGTGCTACTTGGGACAGGCCCTCGCTGTTACAAACGGTCGAGTATTTAGACTGGGGAGCTACGCAAGCACAATGCACTGCAACTCCAACGACCGGAAGTTGATGATCGAGTCCAGGAGTTGAAGAAGTAAACGCCAAGTATAAGTGTAAATGAGGTGTTAACGAGAGGAGAAGTTGGTGAATGAATTCAGATCGTTGGAATTGAATGGAATCGAATTCGTGAATCGGAGGAAGATTTTCGAGATCAACTCAAACAGAATACTCAGTGGTAAGCAGCTTTACGGTCAGACATCGATCTTCTGAAGAAGGAACACGGTGAAGAAATCAACGAACTGAACAGTCTTGATGATCTCCACCAAACGGCACTCCAGGACACGATAAATTATTCGAAGCAAAAGGGCAACGAAGAGGTCGAACAGTTGTGTATTTCGGCGATAGATTTACGCTAGCAGTTTGACCAGAGTCAACAGTACTGCGCTGATCTTCGACGCCAGGCTAAGGACATGGATAACGTGGCAGGCCGAACTGGATGCGACCAAATGGCGAAAGTATAAAGCGGTGCGACTTCGAAGCCAAACGGAAACAGACCATTTGAATCTTTGCGAGCCTGTTCAAGAAGATCACAGGATGGTAATGGGATATAAAATGACAGGCAATCGGTGGTAAGTGACTGTAATGCTTCGGTAATGGGCCACTCGAACGTAAGAACTAAAAGTTCGCATAAGACCAGCTTGTTTAGAAACAAGCCTAGGACACTTGTTACAAACCGGTTTAAGTGACTGCTTTGTGACTCAAATAAGTCCCAATCAAGTTACTGTAAGAATTTTTGCCCGCTGTGTGCTACTTGGGAATCATCCTTGGCCCCTTTATTCACACCTCCTTCGCCCAATAAAATTTGACCTGATACTCAATGGGAAAATTCCAGAAATACTGCGGCCGCTCCAAAAATCCCTCCACACTTCAAAAATTCTAGGGCTATACAAATCCGGGTTTGGTTCCCCACAACAAACTTGGGGACGTGGGGCCATCTCTTCAGTAGTTAACTGCTAAACAGGTAGTCACCAAGGAACTTCCTGTCTTTACCGGAGATCCTGTTGATTAGCCTCTTTTTATAAGTAGTTACCAACATTCCACGGAATTGTGTGCCTACTCCGATGTGGAAAATCTTCTTCGGTTGCAACGCAGTCTTCGAGGTTCTACCAAAGACGCAGTCAGTTGAGTTTTGCTCCATCCGTCAACAGTTCCTCAAATCATGTCAACACTGCAGCAACTCTACGGTCGTCCGGAGCAAATCGTCAAAAACGATGCAAAGGTTCGATCAGCTCCATCACCGAAGGCGGTATGGTTGGAAACGTTGGTGAGTTTCTGGCACGTTGTGCCAAATCTTTGCGGACATCCGAAGGCTGTTGGGTTTGACAGACACCTGTCGAATCCAATTCTTCTGCAAGAGCTGATTGAAAAGCTACGGGCAAATGTGAAGTTCAGCTGGGTGCTTTACCAAGAGCATGTTGCACTACATGTCTTCAGCGACTACATGGGCAAGGTATCATCAGCAGCGAGCGAATATATAATCAATAATTGTTTCATACAAAGAAACAAAGACTAGACATCGACGCTTAATAACATTGTTGAAGCTAAATAAACAATAGTGCGGGAAACTGAATGCTTTGGGAATTGTTGCGCTAAATTTTGTAGATTTCCTCCAACCCTGGGCTGTGATTACTGCTGGAGTATATCTCACAAAATTGAGAGCAACAGGTTGTTTAGCTGGGCCAATTGTTGCATCATTTCCATCTTCGAAATTTCTGCTCCACTTGTTCCTGCTTAGGACTCGGTTTGATTGTCGTACTATCAGCTCTTTTTTTTCAATCTGGATCCTCAGGCTTAAATCTGGTCGCCAGAAAGTTAACTTCTCGAATGTACTTGAATTAAACAAGAGCTAAAGTTTTAAGATGTTTATTGGTCGGAAGATAAAACTAGCATCTCATAATTATTTTTCACTCCACTGCTTCTCTTCTGTCATGGCTACCTTAATTTTAATTTAACTTTAATTTAGCCTGGGTAGTTGTTTTCGAGTTGCTTGCAAGCTCATTCCACGGTGCACTAACTAGAAACATACTGGCTTTGATAAGGTTTTGGTGGATACTTTATACGCATAGCTGTCTTGGTACAGGTTTTACGAATTTTTAGCCCTTGAAATGTTACTAGGGGCTTATTCGAATCTATTAGTCGGGAAAAAATGATTAGAAACTGTTCGTTCGTTTTCATTTTAGCACAATAGTTGCACTTCTTCAAACCTATTAACATAACTATTCATACGAGTCACAAATATGTTTCACATATTTTCGAAAACCCAAGCCGATGACTTATTAGGAAAAATAAAGACCAATATCAATGTATTGGCCGTTCCTTTAAAGTTGTCAGGGATTTTGAAATCTGTTATAGATTACCAGGCAACCAAAACTCCGGGATCCTTTTCATATTTGTTTTTATTGGCAACCTTTACATTTCGAAAACCGAATTCATAGCAAAATAAGTTTTGATTGAAATAGTCCCATGTAGTATCCTTGATATTCACAGTACCACAGTTTTTATGGAATGAAATTGATATGCACAATAGTTACAGAAAAACTCCAACTGTTTGGATCAAGTAACTTAATAAATTAAAAGCACATATTCACTGCGTCCTGTTATATTTTCGTTATATTCCCTTAACAACAACTTGTAATTAACTCTGAGTCAATGGTAACCTCATTACATGCACTATAAGCTTTAATTTCAGTTTGACCGCCGGACACATGCAATACCACAAAAAAAATCCTTTGCGGATTTGGGATGCTTACATCCTACTTCATTCACTACCGCACGAATCGTAATTTAATTAAACCGTCTATCCAACATGTATTACACACTCACTTGAATATAGCAAACCTTCTATCACTTAATTATATCCCTTTTTTCCATTAAGTTGCTTATCCATTTTCTTCGCACATGCATACCAAATCCAGCCGTGTTCTGGAGATCAGCGAATTATACTTCCAGCTTCAACTATTTTTTCGCCACCTGGTGAGAACAAAGATTGCCTCACCCACGCTTCATTTAAGTATATGGTAGTCCTTCCAATGACGTTATTTTCATTTATTGGTTTCTTCTCCGAGACAAGTATCCAATTGCGATATACACCGTTAATCAAACATAATTGCTAAAGAATATTGGAAACTGTAAACTATGTCAACAGGACACCACCGTAATTTCACTTTCGTTTACGTCAACGGGGATTTATCTCTACACACTCACCTCACATGTCCCCAGCAGAACTTTTATCAGTTTCAAACAACTTCCGCTACAGCTTTATCGCTCAACCCGTACCGTATCCGATGGAAAACTGACAGAATTGAATCCGATACTTGTTGCTTTTATATAGCCGCCTGTTGACGAGAAAAAGCGCATTCTTGCTTCGTCAGTGATCGACCGGATGAAAAAGCTTCGGAAAACGTTATATCTTTTTTTCCAATAGCCTTCGGGCGTTCACTCTCCCTCTTTTCCGACTGTGAACGATAGCTCTCACCCAAGACTCTCCAGCGCCGATTTGTTAGTGTAGTGCACGTGGTAAGAATTATTCTAGGCAAAATGGAAAACGTTTTGTTTACAAACAGTAGGGCGCGCACGTGTGCAACTAATATCCTATCTTTATATACATAGGGATTTTGATCTAATTCGTACTAAGAGCAACCCGCACTTCATCCATCTTATATTATTAGATTCAAACAAGAGCGGGAAATGTTCTGGAACAGATTACTTCCAAATTTATTCAGCATTTCGCACGTAACATTGGATTGGAGGACAAGAAATAGGTTATTGAGACATTATCAAAAATCTACGACCACTTCTTGAGCTATACATAGTAGATAGAAAAAGTGTGTTCGTGAATCATGTCTGACTTGATTTCACAGAAGGATTCTCCGTACTGCACTGGAAAATATCATTTTAAATTTTGCAAAAATTTAAATTGATTTGTCGAAAGACATCATCTCAGAACTAGCTGTATTATAATTCAGTAGATAGACAATTTGATTGTCTGCAACTCGTTTAAATAATTTTTTTAAGGTTTTCCAACAACAACTTTTTCATGTCTAATAATACTTAATGTTATTACTTTCAAACTACCATGCGTCTCCATTGACACGGTCTCAACGAAATTGATGAAAAGTGTAAATGTGGCTTTCGTTTATCCTTATCAAGGAACCAATTTTTTCAGCTTTCGGATAGCATTTTGTTTTGATATATAGCTTAGCTTAGCTTAGCTTGACTGACTGCACGTATCAATGGTTGCTACTCCGTGATTGATCAGAATCAGTGAAATTGCACAATGAATCAACTGAATGGGGCTGGGAGTAACCGACCATTCTCACTGTACATGTTTCAGTGACTCAATTTCTTTAATAACCAATAACGGCGCCGACCACGTCCTTGCAATCAGGTGGGAATAGGGAAGAAAAGATCCCAAGCAAACCCAAAGTTTTATAACGGTTGAAAATACTTTTATAAAGATTTGGTTATAAAGAAGCTTACTCAACATAAAAGCATGAAAATGTGTTACTCGGGTTAGTATTACCTCTTTGCTGTTTAGGGACCGTGTTTACCTCTGCATCCCCACAAAAGTCACAGGAAGGAGGTTCTTCTATGTGAGTAGGGTAGGGCTCGGTGGATCAGGATTCACCTTGATAAGTGATGTGATCATATAATATAGTTCATATAATTCAGGGGACAACGGGGACGGCTGTAACAGACCTTCGGTATTCTGGGAGAGGGTGAGGTTGTGCCATAAATTCAGATCATACACAGGAAAAAATAATGAATTTTAACAGGCGCGTTAAATTTGCCCTCGTTTAATCCCAAGCCAAAGGAAGCGTAAACAATGAAATTGTTTGCAATATTTCATGCGCCATACAACAATGTTTGCAAACTGTCATACAACAGACTAGATTCAGGCGTTATTCGGCTTAAAATTACATGAAATATCCCATTAATATCTGCCAAATCTAGCATTCCCTTTATGTGCATCAGATAACGCAGAAAATTAAATGTTTCTTTTTATCTGTGTACGCGACGAAACGAGAGGATTATTCCCATCACTTTCAATAAAATTAAACGAAAACTATTGTGTAGCTAAGCACTTATAAGATTGACAAAATACGATAATAATTAGCAAAAATGACAGCTAAATAAAAAAAATACATACTCTGGCTAGGCAGAACAAACCAATTCCTCCTGGAGGTTACTTTTTTTCACTCTTTTTTTCATTTCTTCGTCGCCTGAGGTCCGACAGAAATCATGTACCCATTTTATGCACTACGGAAGATGAGAAGGATCGACTGGTCTCGTGGTCAATAACCTGGCTGGGCTGAACTCCAGTTAACCAGTTTGCCAATAGTTAAAGACTGTCTTTTAACCGCACGTTGAACACCTGAGAGTGTCACTTCACCGTTCAATTCTTCATGGTCTGAGAAACGAAAAAATCTTCTTGCATGTCTCATACATTTTTCATTCACTTTGCTCGTGTTTGGAACTGTTTTTCAAATCCACTGATTTTCATTTCACAGGCCAAGCTTTTCAATCGTTTTCTTCAAATTAGCCACTCAAAACAGTAATAAAATGATAAACAATAATACCGTATGTTAAATTAGAGTTAATTTCCAAAATTTGACAGGAGAAAAAATCAATAGCATTTTGTTTAGATATATAGAACATTAACTACTCGATCACGTTAAACATGTATTTACGAGAGTACGTAGCCTCATCACCCGATGGGGCCATATAGCGCAAAAGAAATTCTCCTTCGTATAGTACATGCTTGTAGACGGCTACTGCCAAATTGCAGCCAAATTAGGCTCATAGTTTTGTTTTCTTTTACTTTTTTCTCTTTCCTTTTTCCATCCCTAGCATCCACTCTGTTTCTCCCCCGCCCCCCACCAACTATCTCCCCACCCTTGTCTCTTCCTTGCCTCCCCCCCCCCGCCCCCCCCCAACCCCCCCGATTTTGTCGGACCCCTCCATCCATTTGATTCTATATTATTCTCATCCCCCTCCTCTCACTTTTAAAAATTTTCCTCTTCACCCTTTTCTGCCTCTATGTATGTATGTATGTAAGGTAGCCACCATCCCTTCTAAGACCTTGTCATGTATGCAGCTCCACTTAATAGCAAGATCAAATTGAGTTGCCGGGTTGTATTCACAGTAACGCTGTATGAAGGGCCAAAAACGGTGGGGCGGACCCGTAAGCAGAGACACTTACGCGAAACCCGCGGGAACATGAGATTCTCCTTCCAACGATACGATCCAACAAATCGAATAACCCAATTCGCAATACTTATTAAGCTTTCTACGGGATGGCTTGTTAAGAAGGGCGCGTCACTCTCACTGAAACTGTTGGAGTAGAATTCACAGGATCACAATCGAATCGGTAGGATAAAGAAAATGATACTGTTTGTTCCCTCCTAGACGCCGGTTGTCATACCACTCCATTGTCCAATTCCAGCTTGAGTGATACCCTGATGCTCCCTCCTTTCCCAATATATATTCAGTGTCATATAGTAATATTTAAAATCTTGTGAATTAATATTATAATTATAAAAATATAGTGAATGAATATTATAATGACAAATAATATAGTGAATGAATATAAGAATGATAATAACACTTCCATTTGTGGACCTGAAAGTTAGACAATGTAGCTGCGAGAAAAAAAAAATTGATATTAAAATATCTCATAAAACTTGGGATACCTATGAATGATCTGAAATTATATAGCAATAGAATAGTAAACCTAAAATTTCGATGTGCTGTTCCGTTTCCTTGCAATAATTTATGTAGTGAGTCTCATCGGAAATTTAAATGCAATTATGTCACATCATTTAATATCATAACATAAAATAATAAACTGACGTTATAATACAAAATAATAATACCAGCAGGCCAGTAAACTATAGTAGAATACATATATCCGTAACTAAGCTGAAAATCCACTCATCGAAAGACTTCCACTGTTGCAGTTTCTATTGGATTAAGATCTACTAAGATTAGAATTTGTTTTTACAATAATAGTCAGAGAACATAATAAACGTAGGTACAAGATGTATCTGACATCTACTGGTATGTTACTGAAAATAAAAATTAGATGTGTATTAATATCATAATAATATTGGAAAAAAACTGAAAACAGCTAATAATAAGGCGAAATAAATTTCATATGAGTATGAATTCAAAAACTGAATCCTAATAAAACAAACATACAAAAAGATATAAAATTGAACTTTTCGATAGCTCTTGTTCATCTGGACCCATAAATGACACCTTACGTCCGCGAAACAGGAAATGAATGATTGTAAACTACTAGGTTTTAAATTAATATATATTTTTGATGAAGAAGGAAAGAGCTTTTTTAAGTAGAATTTTTCAAATATGATTTTTTCTAAAAAATAAAAAAAAACATCAAAAACCTTTCTATCTTTTCAAATACATAACGTAGGCTAGATGAGCCATAACTGACAAGGATGCATATATGCGAAGCTGAAAATGACTTATAAAAAAGCATACAAAATGTAATGCATGGATGTTATCATATAAAATGATAATAATTTCATTTTTATTTAAATGTCTGCAGATTGTGGTCCTGCTGCAATTGTACCATGAACCTGAAAGCTAAGACAATGTATCATAGCCACGAGAAAAAAAAATTGATTAAAAATTATTTTACAAAACTTGGGATATCCATGGATGATCTGAACTTGTATAGTATATAAGGAATCATGGGATATAAAGCATATAATGAACCTAAAATTTCGATGTGCTGCTCTGCTAATAAATGTGATATAACCACAAAGGAACTGACTCTTAGCTTCGGGTCTTGATCCCTACTGAGCCCTTGCGGCACGTCAAGCCGGCCAGTTCAGCGCAAGGGATTGTCTGAAGAACAAACTACTAATATTTAAATAAATTTTTAGACCAGCCATGCTTTATGCTGTTCCAATATGGTCAAGTTGTTGTGCTACCAGGAAAAAAAAAACGCTTTAAAGGATTCAGAACAAAGTTCTGAAGATGACTTTGAAGCTGCCTTCTTGGTACAGTACTTACGAAGTACATAGAATTTCGAATGTTGAGACTTTAGAACAAATGTCCAACAAAATAATTAATAATTTCCAACAAAAATCGTTGCAATCTTCTTTTGCAATGATTAATTCCCTTTTAGATTAGTTAAAATTAATTTAAGTTTGTTTTTAGTTTTAAGATTATTATTGTTATACCTACACGCAGGAATAAAAACTTGTTTAAACTACTGAACTGCTAAGGCATGAACAATGTAAACAAAATTAGGTACATATTTTAACAATTAAGGTTGATACGTTACGGTAGTAGTTGGAGCACCTAAATTAACAAGAAATGTAAATATTAATAAACTTGGAACAAATAAAGAGATCAAAAAAACATAATAATTGTGTGTGTTTGTGTGTGTCCAATCTAACACCCATTGGCCGGCAATGGTATTATGGAAGAAATCTGTTTACAACAATCATTCAAGTGACCATTGGAAGCAGCTTTAATCCGGGAGCTAGAAAGTGATAGCTCTACTGCAGATCCAGCAACCCATTTCAGAATGTCTGGAGAGTCACGCCCATTCCGAGGTTACTTTCACATACAATAAGCCCGGCATGTAAACATTACCGATATCATTTGGATAAGGGCACTGCAACACACTTCCAGATTTGTAAATTTTAAATTTCAAAACCAGGCACGTATTTAGTATTATTTGAAAATAAGATTATTGTTAATAAAATCAGACAGATCTCACCCATGTCCACCTCTTCAATCACACTATCCTGTTCATCCGTAAAAATAAAATTTTTCGACGTTGATCCGTAATTAATTTCATGCACTCGCGATTAAATATGCACAAAAATTAACGTTGCTAAACCACCCGCTAGATATGCAACCTGCATAACAAAACTCCCCGTGGTGAATGCACCTAAAATTATGTGCAAGCTTTTCACCCGCCCATGCGCGTTGTTTTCGTTGTTTTCGTTTCGACCAGCAAATGGCCGTTCTATACATTGCACTAGTCTTTTTTTTTTTCACTCCACACTCTGCCAATAATGCAAATCCCCGCTATAAGGCGACTCTATATCGAGCTTCGAAACTGATAACAATCATCGATTCACTCGCGACAAAGCGGAAAAACGCACTAAACTAATAATTTATGCCCGAGTGTAACAACCAAAACTAAGCTGATGTAACTCTTCTTCCGGGTGCGGGGGTGAAGCACAAAAACAAAACAAAAAACGGGGAAATGCTACCGACACTCACACATTTCGAGAGGGAATCCATTGTATTCAGTACGGCTTACACATTGCACGCGGAGATTTTATGATTTCACTGTTAGTTCAAGTTAAATTTCGAATTATTGTTTGATTTTTTTCGCGAAAACGACGCAGCAAAAACAAAACACGTCTGTTTTGAAGCACGGCATGCTGCGATCCTTTTCAGATTAAAAAAAAAAATTAAGATTTAAAAAAACATAATAATTTTGCCTAAATTTGTGTTTTTATTATGTAGCCTAAGTACTTATCAGACTGAAATCAAATAATATATATGTTGTTTATATGAACGATAAAACGAATTATTCATACAGTAATTTAAGTATTATCAATTCAAGTATTGTTCCATACCTGATTCAATTTGTTTAGTTATTGAATAAAATGTTGTTGGCAATTTCATTAAAGGGTGTCCCACATCAAATTACGCATTGGGTGTTTTCTCTTGTAAATTTGGGAAGAAGTAGTTTTTATTTGCAGTATTTTTACCGCTGTCAGTTTTTATAAAATTGGAACTCTCTCATCGGGACATCGGAAAACAACTCGGAATCGTGCAGTCAACGGTGAGTCGTGTGATTAAACGTTACAACGAAACTATTAGCATAGAACGGAAAGAGAAATGCGGTCAGAATGGATGTTCTATTAGTGACCAGGATTACAAGCGTGTCTTGAAAGCGTTTAAGCGGAATACGTCGGTCAAAAGTTGAATCTGTCCAAGTCTTTCGTTCAGAGAGCCAACGACGGGGAGAGACTGCATACGTACAAAGTGCAGAAGGCTCCAAATCGTGACGAGCGGAAACATATGGTGGGAAAGTCACAGCATCATCAGCACAAGTTTGATGATCCGGAAGAAGTAATGAAGCAGAAACTTTCAAAGTTTGCCAAGAAATACATGATTTGGCAAGCGATCTACTCATGTGGCAAACGGAGTGCGCCGTTCGTGACTACCGGGTCTATAAACGGGGAGATCTACCTCAAGGAGTGTCTACAGAAACATCTGCTTCCTCTGTTGAAGCAACACGAGGACCCTACGATCTTCTGGTCGGGTCTAGCTTCGTGACACTATTCAAATGTTGTCTTGGAGTGTAGGAAGCCAACGGGGTTACTTTCGTACCCAAGGACATGAACCTCCGCAACGCACCGGAACTAAGGCCCATCGAAAAATACTGGGCTATTATGAAGCAGACACTACGGAAACATCCCCAGGATGTCAAATCTGAGAAAGACATGAAGAAAAAGTGGGTTTCTGTACAGAAGAAGTTGCAGCCAGATGTTGTACAGAACCTAATGAGTGGAGTTAAGCGTAAGGTGCGAGCGTACGGTCATGGTATTGAAGTGGAATGAAATAATATGCCAAAAGCTAACTAATGGGTTATATTTTATTGTCTGAAAGTTTGAAAAGGATCGGTCGGCTAGATAATTTTCTACAGCGTTTTTTTTTCGTGAAGCAATTTGATGTGGGACACCCTTTATGAGGAAAAAGTATGGAAGAATGAAGTTTCTGTATGATTGAATAATTGTAATTGTGACATGAATTCATCGTTAGTTACATAACAGATATTTGTGTTTGTGATATTTTTCTCCGTTTGTTGAATGGCTCAGTCGTATAGCGCTCATGCAGTTTTAATAGTATTTCTATACTCTTGAGCAAGACATGCCCTCTTTGTCATTCGTTTAAGAGCGCCACCAATTCCGTCAAAAGGATTCATTCCGTGATACGTTGCGAAAAAAATAAGTAGTGCCTCTCCACATGGGTTTTCATACCGAGCAGTGGTACGGAGTGTTAAGTGAAATAGTGTTCGATGCCAAACGGAAGCTCATCACATAGTCCGAGTGCTTTGGAAAGGACTACAACATAAGACATCATCGCAATCTTTCATCATCGCAATAAATCATCGATCTCAACCCAGCTACATCACAGCAGCAGGCAAACGGACTGCTTTTCGACCAAATGGCCGCCGGCTGTTTTTTGAATAAAATTTTACCTCGCAAGCGAGTGTGCCGTTGTCTCCCCGTAGAGGGGAGATACAAAGATAGTTAAAAGGGGTAGTTGGCCTGATTGTTGCCACAAGTTATGGGTTTACATTTATTTTCTCTTTTCCTTCTGCATGGATGGTATTTGCTTCACATTTTATTTAATTTTTCATTTTGCAATTTAATTGATTGGTGTCACAATAGATCTAAAAAAATGGTCGCAGTGATGAAGATACCCGACATGGATTATATGATTGATTGGTGAAGGTTTTTTTTATTTTTGTGATTGTGTGATTGTTTTTTGTACATATTTTTTTGATTCTCCCGATGCCAAATAATCCGTTGTTAAAAAGACCTTGGTTTGTCTTTTTCCGGCCACTCTATAAACCACTGATATCTTTTAATATTTTGAGAGGATTGCTGCATATGTATCCTGGTGTCGCGATACATGAAGAGAGATTCAACCGAATGCGCCTATAAGCGCCTAATTATTGTATATTGCAAATAAGAATGATAACCACGAAGTTTTCAGTATTGTGTATTATATCTACGTGCTTTCGCGAGATGTGGAGATTGATGGCGTTGTCTCCGATGCGAGTCTGATTGTCAAAGACTTGAAACGAGCTTCTGTTTGTTTGTAGTCTTTAAAGTCATCCGAGAACTCGTAACTATACTGGAAATCCGACGGTCTTATTTGACGATCCGCCGCAATGACCGTTGTTGTCGGTCATCCAGCTTCCGTTTTCGTCCTACGCTTTTTCCTGGTGATGTTTTTCCCTCCTTATATTGGGCCATGATTCTGCAAACTGTTGCGGGAGATACTCCCATCAATTCGTTGGTTTCCGTAATCGATGCACCTGCACTTTCTCCGGGGCACCTGGAACCTACTACAGAGTGATCATGGCAGCTGCTGGTTCTAAAATGCATTTAGAAGTATCACCTCGAAAAATCTTGAAGTTTGACACCCATATTGATATGGTTGCGGCCATTTTCCAAATTGGCCACTTCCCCCGGGGCACCTGGAACCTACTACAGAGTGTTCAGGGCAACTGATCGTCCTGAATATGCTCCCTGAAGCACCTCCATGAAAAATTTTGATTTTTTGGTGATATATACATGATTGGAAGGATATACATGATTGACCATAGTATCCGGAACCAGTTTTACGGAAATGGTCATATTTCGGAAGTTTTTCAACGGATCTTAGTGCAACCGCCGGTATTAAATTTTCAATGAGTTCTAGTTTTTAGGAAAATAGAGGTCATCGATGTAACTTTACACCACACAAAAATACGAGCAGCAGAAAAAATGTCTTTTTGACATGCCCTCGGAAAATCCGGAACATCTCCGGTGTCCGGTGGCCAGTATTCGTGACCATGCATGTTCCTGAATTTTGACTAAATTTGCCGTCGAATGCATCCGGTTTTGTCCAAATTCAACAATTTTTCAAAAAGTTATAAGGAATTGAATTTGGGCAAAATTTTGCCTATCTCAATCATTTTGCCTATCCTCTGTACTTCTATTCAATTTCACAACCTGCCGTGCTCTTACGGACCTATCAATACTTTCTCTTCACATCTTTGGTCCTAGCAGAAATTGCTGTCCACTCCTAGAGTTGCATATTGATAAGAATGATATTTCCAATTTTCAAACATTATAATTAATTACGTGCTTCGTGCAATAACAAATAACATGATTAGTTTAAATGTATTTGAAAATAAAACATATTAAAATACAGCAATTTTTAGATGTAATCATAATTAACGATATCGAGTAACTGCAAAAAAGTGAACTCTGGAACTTAAACTTTGATTGTTGTTTTGTTGTATTCTCCTAATGTACGGAGTAACGATATCTAATGATGAAATTTGTCATAAGCAGATAACTTCCCATCATGAGAGGCTCTAGGAGTGGACAGTTATTTGTTGCTAGAACTAAGAGAATTGAAGAGACTTCTCTTCAATTCTCTTAGTCTTGGCCCTGTGGACCAAAATCTGGTCACGCAAGCTTTCACCCGTAAAAAGGGTACTTCCGTTCTATATGTGGCCAAAAAGCTGGGAACTGCGAAGAGTAACACCGACCGAGCAAAGACACGAAATGAATTAAGGACTTTCAAGACGCAGAAGAAGCCAAAACGAAGGAAAAACAAGCATCAGCATCTGTGAAACCAAGGATACGTAAATAATACTATAAACTGCTGTGTGGAAAATCGGCATGCGTTATTATGGATGATGAATCCTACGTGAAATTTGATGATGAGACTTTACCGGGTGACCAGTTCTACACGGCCAGTGTCGGTTAAACTATCGACGATGCCGATATATCAATTTTCACCGAAACATTCGGTAAAAAAGGCAATGGTTTGGCAAGCAATTGGTGAGAGTAGAATGCTTTCAAATCCGTTTGTAACAACCGATACGATGACTGCTGATGTTTACGTTCAGGCATGCTGGCACCTGCTCCCCGTGATCCGGAAACATAATAATCCAGTACAGTTTTGGCCGGATTTGGCATCAGTGCATTACGAGGCAAACACGGTAGCCTGGTACGTACAAAGCCAACGTAGTCAAATTCATACACAAGGAGATGAATCCTCCAAACTGTCCCTAGGCAAGACCAATTGAAACTTCCGCTGCAAACAAGGCAGCGGATTCCATCAAAACTTTTGAAAGAGACTGGAAAAAAGTATCAAAAATCAGCATAAATAATTACTGTATATATATGATTGTACTGTAATTACTGGATGTATATGATTATTTTACCATAATGGGGGAACCGGAATGGAACAGAAATTAAAACTATTTCAAACGATTATTGACAATGATTTTTCATCTGTAAATCAATTTTTACTGAGAATTTGATTGAGATTTATGATAAAAATAATGAATTGTAAACTATGATGATTGCTAATTGAACATTTATTTTCTTGATCAGATAATTTACATATTATCCTCAAATTATAATACTAGCTTAGAAACAGTGGCTATCATTACTGAATAAACTCGAACAGCAAAAATGTGCTGCTGCCGAGACAAAATTAACGAAGCTAATAATATCCGACGCTAATCCAATTCAGAGCACATTCTTCAAAACCTCTCGATTAACAACGCCCCCACACTGGGTGTAAACAGTCGATTTTCCCGTCAGTGCGATAAACTGCTCTGCCACTTCCACAGCTACTCGCACCTGAGCCTCTGACGTACTTGCTCCTGTTGTTCAGAAACCAACAAACAAAAACATAAATATAGAACAAAAGAAATTTCAACACCAAATGTGGCTGTCAGCCACAGAGCGTCAATTCTTGCATACCTAGATGGGGAGTCGCCACTACCTTCGGATGATTGATGAGTTTTTTGCTGGCTTCCGATTTCGGTGGCTCCTCAGGATAGACATCGAGAGCTGCGCCACCGCAATGGCCACTTTCCAGGGTGTCAAATAGAGCGGCTTCATCCACGATGCCACCGCGGGCTACATTTACAACTCGAACTCCTTTCTTACACTTTGCCAACGTTACAGCCGATATGAGATCTGAAATTAACAAGAATATTTCCCATTTTAAAAACAAAATATGGTAATATTCACACAGAATCCAATGAAATGAAATCATAAAGCAAGACTTAAGTCATACAACAAATCTGTACATATCCTAGATAATGCCACATTGAATAAATGGAAACAGTTTAAAGAAAAGGATATAAGGTATTGACAATTTTGAAATCTTAAATAACGTTTCCCCTGGATTCATTAAATTAAAACATTACAGAAAAGTCAATCGAATAGTAAGGAATAAAGTTTGTCGCTAAGAAGAAAAAATACTTACTTCTAGTTGCCGGAATCAATGGAGTGTGAACGGTAATGTAATCAGCCAGAGGCCAAATATGATCCAGCTCCATCTTCTCGATACCGGCCGCTTTGGCTTCCTCCACGGTTGTAATGGGATCAAAACCAATAACTCGCATGCCAAACGCATTCATTCGGACTCCAACCTCCCGACCGATCCGTCCCAAGCCGAGAACTGCTAGTGTCTTACCATAAAGTTCACTACCAGAGTAGAGCTTGCGGTCCCAGCGCCCCTCCTTCATGCTACTGGCTGCCGGACAGAAAGGACGTGCCAAAGCTCCAATCAAGAAACACGTAAGCTCACATGCCGAGATAGAGTTTCCACCGGGAGCGCTACCATGAAAAAAGAAGTAAATTCATTCAATAGATTTTGAATAACAAGAAGTAACCATGGCGGTCGAATACTCACTTTAGGACGATGACATTATTTCTAGTGGCAGCTACGATGTCGATATTGTCAACGCCAGCTCCTGCCCGTCCGACGGCTTTGAGTTTTCCACAACCAGCGTCCAGTATTTCAGCAGTAATTTTGGTATCGGAACGAACGATGAGCGCGTCATAGCCCTGAAGCAAAAAAGGCAAATAGTAATCAATCTGCCACAAATAACAGCCGGCAAGGATGTTAAGACCGGTTATAGGGTTGGGCGTTAGACCGATGCAAGATTTTTAAAATTTTCACTCCTCAATGCATAAACCATTTCAAATTGGGTAACAAAATTAAAATTAATTGAGTTTGAACCTGACTGTACACAAACAGTTTGTAATGTGGAAGTCAATCACTACGGGAAACCTCAAATTTGTGTTTGTAACGCTCTAAAAACTTACTTTAATAAACTACTTTCAAAGTAATCAGCGTAACAAAAAGATAATTTTCTAAGCAATTTTTCACGTCGCTAGTGTCATACATTAAATTTTAGTTCTATCAAATGCTTAGCAGGCATTGAAATTTCTGACACGTGGAACAGAGCACAAATTAATGGCTTCTATATCACACTGCATAATACAGTTTTGCTGACTAAGTAGCTGTTTTGATCATTTCAAAAGGTTATCAATCTCTTTAATAATTAATAACTTTTTCATTTGATATTTGGTCTAACAACAGCAAAGATTCAGTTGAGAACATTTCCTGTGAGAAAAGCTATAGAACTTTATGTCAGAGTGAACCGAGTTCACTTTCTCCATAGTAATTTTTACGTAAACTTTAAATGGTGTGTGCAGTGCTTCTAATAAAATGTGCTCCAATTTGAGGATGATTTGGAATCATTTCGACACAGGAAAGCGAAAATGACAAAATTTGCATCAGTCTAAACAAACACATACCGTCTATGAAACGATGATGGTAAATAGACATAATTTTGTTTTGAAATGCAATATGAAGCGCAAAAGCCATTCTCAGGAAATGTGGCAAATTAGATTGACTACAAATATTAGACAGAACGTCTAAATGTTTCATTATATTCCTGATCGAGAGAAACAAAAGTTTTTTTAAAAGCGCTCAATACTATTATGCATACGAATCATTTTTTTTTTGCCATAACATGACATTTTACAATACACTCATGATTTTATTTCAACTGTGAATATCCTCGGATCAAATTCCGATAAGCGATATCCAACAATTCTCTTAAAAAAATCACTAATCTTGAATACAATTATATTCATAATTATACATTATTTTTTTTTTTTCAAACAAAAATCCACTCCTGTAATCCCGGTTGAACTTTCTTTATGAAATGCCCTATAAAGAACTAATTTCCTTTGAATTCGTTTATAATTGCTTATCCTCTAATAGATACGCGTATTTCATTTAATACTTGCAGACTTCCTGAGTGTCTTAGACACCATAAGTACAAGAAAACTGAGGAAGTCTGCAAGTAGTAGACGAAATACGCGTATCTGTCGAAGGATAAGCAATTATAATGGAATTAAAAGGAAATAACTCAACTCAATCAAAAGATCTTCACAAAAAATCACAAAACTATTCTTGTATACTATAATTGTTCCGTTTGTATTCTCCGTACGTGGAGTAACGATTATGATGTAGAAGGAAATGTTCGCTCATTACCACGAAGCCCCAAGAGTGGACAGTAATGTTTGCTAGAATGAAAGATATGAAGGGAAAGTGTTGATAGTTCCGTCAGTGTACGGCAAGTTGTGAAAATTGAATAGAAGTATTGAAAATTGAATGAAGGGCTTGGATATTTACTCGAAGTAAGGACACATTCCTTTGCCTCACATCCCAATGCGGGGTAGGATTTTCGGATTCGTTCGTGCCTTGGTACAACGATTCCATTCTGTTTTGGGTATACACTGTTCCAGAAAGTATAAGCACACTTTCAAAATAACAAAAAAGTCATTTTTTTTTTAGTTCTAATAATTTTATTTGGAAAATCATATTTGTATTTGTGTTTTATATGATATTTTACTCTCGTTTAATCAAAATATTTAATCATAGCCAAGACTCCTAACTTTTCCTCGAACATGACCCATTAGCTTCTGCACAGTGGTACTTCCCACCATTTTGACCACTTTTGGCCAATCTTTTTTAAATTTTAGGATGTCTTCCGCGGGTTTTATGAATTTTCGAAGCTTTGCTTTGGTTAAAGCCCAAAAGTTTGACTTTTGTACCATTCTCAAGTGTCCTTTGCGTAATGACATGACGCCAAATCAGGCTAAAACACTACTTGACCTTTGTGCTGCCTGATCATCGGCAATAATCGCTTCTGGAGACATTCCTTAACGTATTTCTGGGTGTTCATCGTCTCCGTTGTGATGTACGGACTAGATGTTTTACCACACTCGCATATTGCCTGCCAAATCATAACCTTCTTACCGAATTTTTCGGTAAAAATTGCCTTCTCCGTTTCGGGGATGTCTTTGTCTTCGCTTACAGTATAGAATTGTGGTCCGGGAAGCGTTTTATAATCTAGTTTCACATACGTTTCATCGTCCATTATTATACACCCAGAATTTCTACACAATAACGAATCGTAGAGTTTGCGGGCCCGTGGTTTCACGGACGCGGCCTGTTTTGGGTTTCTTTTGGGTTTTTTCTGCTTCCGGTATGTTTTTAGCCCACGTCTTTATTTGGCACGCATGACGTTACTCAACGAGGTCCCTAGTTTTTTCGCAACATCCCGAACAGAAGTCGCTGTTTTCGCTTGTAGGCATCCCTGATATTTTTATCGATATCCGGACTAACAGGACCGGATTTCCGACCACCCTTCGGCGCATCTTCAAACGTACACTGTTCTCTATATTTTCGAATCGCAGATTGTACCGCTCCGACGCTTACACCCTCTTCCTTGGCCAATTTTCTCAAGGAGAGTCCGCTCACAGTGCACCATTTGTGCACGATACTTTTTCGTTGTTCCGGAGTAAGACCGCGCATTTTGATAGGTAACGCAAAACTGAGCACTTTTTTGATGCTATGTCATTCAGAAATGTGCAAACAAAAGGACGCATCCAAAACATGTTGAAATATTTTATTATATTCAAAGTGACCGTTAAAATAAGGTGTGCTTATACTTTCTGGAACAGTCGTTAGACCAATATTTGAACTTGAAAATGAGCTAATTAATATATTATCATCACCATCGATCTGAATCCGAGGTGAGAAGATAACTTGGTTTTCACGTGAGTATTTTTCTTTCAATGATCTAATGATAAATCCAAGCCTGCTAGCTTCGGCCACAATTCCAGGTCAAAATATTCGCTAATATTGCCCATCATCGGATTAGCCGACAATCAAAGCATCACGTTATGCTTCACCGAAATTATCAAATTTGGCCCAGTTTCTTTTTAGAGTGTACTGTTTACATCTGCTCACTGGTCGAAATGAAAGATCAGCAAACCATTCGTGAAAGGATTTTGTTCACCCGTATGCACCTTGAGAAAACAGATAAATATACATCATTCGACCATCTCCAAGTTTCTCTAAAGGTTCCAGTAACGTAAAACAGTAAACCACAAGTCACGAGCTGAATGGAAACCGGGAACAATGCGCAAAAACCGAGAGAGCGCTGATTGTCAATTGGAATCCAAACATTTCTAAGCGGGACTTGGCCAAAAAACTTAATGTTTCGCAAAGTTTTGGATGCATTTTGGTTGAACAAAGAGCTTGTAAGACTCAGAAAATTAACTAGAAAACTGTTCCATAAAGCCAAATATACTTCTTATTGGACTGAATACAAAAAAGGTCTATCAGAATATAACCGTGAAATTCGTAAATCTAAAAGAAGGGATTGAAAGCTTACTTGTGAGCAAGTTGAAAGTTTGCCTATTATAGCTAGACTTCACAAAGCCTTTTCAAAACATCACACTAATGGACTTGGCAATTTAAAAAACAAAAACAAACAGTTGACAATCGATTCCCATGATGATGAATACACACTTTCCAGGCTCAATCCAACTGGCTTCTGACAACGCACAGGACTTCCCTGCAGCTCAATCTAGTTCAATAAGAGACGAAAATACAGCTTAAAAAAAAGCCAGTGCTATATTTACGACGTCGATTGTTGAATGGGCAGTAGACTCCTTAAAGCCTTTTAAGTCTGCAGGATAAGATGGGATCTTTCCAGTTCTGTTACAAAAAAGCAAGGATATTACAGTTCCTCTTCTGACAAAGATGTTTAGGGCCAGTATGATACTAGGTTATATTCCTAACAAATGGCGAGAAGTCCGGGTCATATTTATACCAAAGGCTGAAAAACGTAACAGGAAAAGTCCAGAAGCATACAGACCAATTAGTCTAACATCTGTCATTCTAAAAACGATGGAAAAAATCATTGATCTTCACATCAAATCATCATATTTGATTCCTTTGAGTTCCTTTGGAGTCTTGACTAAAATTTTCAGAAAGCAGATTTGGAAATGTAGAGAAAATTCAAAACATGAGCAGGGAGGTGGCAATTTTGAGAAAAATGCTTTGAGAAGTTCAAAAGAATTCATTGGAAAGCATACAAGGAAAGATACAAGTCATTTCAATTGAATTCTTAACACATAACTTAAGCATACGTACATCTTGTTTTCTTTTAATGATAGTGTAATGTTCAAGACAATGAGCAATCCGGAATAACTCTGAGCAAATATGGGCAACTCTTGTTCACTAGATACATATTTTGATACTGCCATGCCTAACAAGGCTGCCATCACCACAACTCTAGCAAGAAAGTATGCAAGTTTATGAAAGTTTAAGCAGTCTGAGTGTTATAATCAAATATGATCAAATACTGGGTGGGGTGAAAAGTAACCTCCTTTACCGCCAAAATGCGATTCTACTGCAAAAAAGGTTACAGTGCCTTGTACACTGATAAAAGAGTAAAGATTTTATTTATATCATTCCACACATAACAGCCATTAACCGCTCCACACATTAATTTTATAAACTACACATAAACGTCAAGTGCTTAACATATCTGCAATAAAAGCAGCTCAAATAAACGTCATGAGAAGTTACACATAGCAATAAACTATGTGTGGGTACACATCAAAACAATACATAACGATGTTCCAATTGCTACGATGGTACTCCACCCCAGGAGACCGAGCATGGTGGCGTCCATCTGGAACCCAAATATATTGGTTGAAAGGCGATTTTTGACAACCTAGAAAATATGCTCGCTACATCTTTCGTTACATTTCAGCGGCTGTGATCTACAATGCGGGTGAGCTCTTTCCATTATGTCATCCTGTTGATCGAATTAATTGTGTTGCTTCTAAGGAAACAGCTTGATTGTTAGTTTTGATCCGGTTTTATGCGTTGTTGGAGGCTGTAATCGCTCAATGATGATTCATTAAATTTCCGAACCAATGTTCCGGCATTCTTCTCTTTTCAGAGAGCAAGTAATGGCACTATAACGATGAGCCATATTGGGTTATTACTACAGTTGATTCTTATGTCCGTTTAAAGAAAAATTGAGTATCACTGAATCTACTTAAGTCAGTGCAAATAGAGTGGCATTAACCTTCTTAGCCACGTCACTCCCAACAATTCACCTAAACTTTCAAAATCTAAACGGAAGGATGGTGGCCCCCGTTTCCTTTTTCTTACGATCGTAGGATCATGCAAATTTCATGATATAAATTTTGATATATTTTGAGAACCACTCAAATCACTGCCTCAGCTTAAATGTAAATGCTCAAGAAGCATTTTTATGAAACTCCTGAGACTTTAAAAAAACAACTTTGCCCAAGAAAGTGTGTCGATCCGACTTCACCAGAAAAAGTTATGACCGTTAAGAGGCATCTTTTAGCAAAAAAACAGCAAAGTACAGTAAACCCCCCGACATGCACGAAATCCCTTGATGGTGGTCTCAAATGATAAATGGGCATTGACCTTTGTTGTTTCATCAGAAAAAATCTTGGGTATCCCCCGATATAAGGAAGTAAGGTCCTCCCCCAAGTTCCTCAGTAGAACAAAGAAGCCTTCAGGATGGTAAACTTAAAAGTTCAGAATTAGCTCACTACGCGTCGCTAATATGCATGTACACACTTAAACTCGATTTTGCTGTTCGGTAAAAAAATTGACGAAACATTTCGGTAAACATAGCATCTTACCGATTTTTCGGTAAACATAAAAAATGTTACCGTAATTTTGTAACACTTTACCGAACGATCTGTAATGTTAAATTTTATTTACCGTATACGGTAGAAAAAAATACAATCAATACGGTAAAAACAAACAATCACTGAATACGGTAAGCACTTTACCGAACAAAACGTAAAACGAACTCTGAATCACCGAAGCCCGGTAAAGTATTATTAACTGTCAAACTGTCAGCCATTTTCTATGAAGTCTCGTGGTTCCAGTGATCGGTTGTCCAGAAGGTGGTTTGGATATTGATTAATTTTAATTATTCCATGTATGTATGTAGAAAATAAACCAGCGTTAATTAGAGCTTTCATCCGGCTAGCTATAAATATTTCAAATGTGCTGATTACACGCTAAACAATCAATAGGTTCGATGTAATAATGGATTTTTATTCTAAATGATACACATGCAAAATATATTTGCTGCATTGTATCCATCTACAGGTAGAAGACAACTTTACTGACCAGCATCCGATGCAGCCGACACTCATCGTTCGTAGTATTTCGTTGACTGCGCCATATGCTGGAAAGACCTCACAGTCCTGGTCGGAATAACAACACATATAGTTTTGCTTCATATATTTATAAACCAATAACATCCGAATATTTTGGTGTTTAATGATAAACACAAAAAAAAAATACCGAAACGGTTCGGTACCAGACTACACAAATTACCGAACTGTACGGTATTTTTTGACAGATCATCAAATCTTCCATTACCGAATTGTACGGTAGTTTTTGACAGTTCATTAAAAAATTTGAGTACCGAACGTTCGGTAATTGATTTAATCACCGAACAGATTACCGAACGTTCAGCTGTTGAAAGTTCGGTAAAAAATTACCGAATACTGTAAAATTTTCTAAGTGTACCCCCCCCCCCGCCGTTCCCCCCCCCCCCCCCCCCCCCACCCCAAAAACCCCAACACATTAACCCTCCTCCATAAACTATTCTTTTTCCATTTTTTTTTTTTCTCTCCCCGCTGATCTCGCTTCTCTCCCCTCCCCCTGGCCAGTTTGTCCATCTTCCTTCACATTTCTCCCAGTTTTTCTTCAAAGCTTCATCGGTTTCTTTTCTCTTTCAACACAAACAAATTTCTAAATATTATTTTTTCCTTTTCCTACCTTTGAATGTTTTTCCGCTTTTCTTCAACTTCTTCTTCATTATCGCCCAAAACTTTTCGATCGGACGAAGTTCTGGTGTACTTGGCGGGTTCACCTCCTTCGGAACCACATTACCGCCCTTCGCTTCGTACCAATCCATTACAGGCTTGGCGTAATGGCACGAAGCGAGATCCGGCCAGAACAGCGTGGCACTACTGTGAGAGCGGAGGAAGGGCAGCAAGCACTTCTGCAAGCATTCCTCTCGATAAATCACAACGCACAACGCGGGACACGGTGGAAGGGTGCATTCCAAGCCTTTTGCCGATCCATCTGTGCGACTGACTAGGATTATCAGCGCGCCCAAGATTTGCTGGCGTAGCTCTTCTTGTTTCGAATGCATTTTGAAAACTACTTGACAGATCGCGATAAAATTTTGCACACATAAACATAACACTAGTATTAAACGAAATTTCATTAATTTTTACCCACGTGATAAAAAGATACACCCAAAACAAAGTGTCGCTTTTTTTCCGAGTCCAATCAGTTGTAATATTATGAGCTATCAGACGCTCGACCCAACAGTTCAGAATTATCTCACTCCGTGGTGCTAGTGTGCATGTAAACTTACTGTATTATATGGATCTCGAGATTATTGACACATAGCAAGATGGCATCTTCAAAAAGAGATATTCGCGGGGTCATTGCTTTTTGAATGGTGTACACATTAGATCAGAATTCGTCCGCTATGTGGCGCTAGTGTTCATGTGAACTTTTTGTAATATCTATATATCTATATATATATATATATATATATATATATATATATATATATATATATATATATATATATATATATATATATATATATATATATATATATATATATATATATATATATATATATATATATATATATATATATATATATATATATATATAATATATATAAATATATATATATATATATATATATATATATATATATATATATATATATATATATATATATATATATATATGTAAATATATCTATATATATATAAATATATATATATATATATATATATATATATATATATATATATATATATATATATATATATATATATATATATATATATATATATATATATATATATATATATATATATATATATATATATATATATATATATATATATATATATATATATATATATATATATATATATATATATATATATATATATATATATATATATATATATATATATATATATATATATATATATATATATATATATATATATATATATATATATATATATATATATATATATATATATATATATATAGAACTTCAAGCAAAGAAATTTGCAAAGAACTTCAGGGATGTTTTACAGAGAACTTCAGGGAAGTTCTTCAGAGAACTTCAGGGATGCTCTGCAGAGAAAGTAAGGGAAGTTCTTCAGAGAACGTCAGGGAAGTTCTGCAGAGAACTTCGAGGAAGTTCTTCAGAGAACTTCATGGAGATTCTGCAGAGAAC